>JAJMDW010000214.1:7940-64635 GCA_030573755.1 Starmera amethionina
AAAAAAAAAAAAAAAAAAAAAAAAAAAACAATTGACTACCCGTAGTGAATTGCTTATTCCAATGAAACTGAAGTATCATCCATATGTTCCAATTGTTCAGCTTCTTTTTTACCTCTTTCTAAATTCAAACTTTTTAAAACTGGTAATGATAAAATTAATAACAATAACAAAAAATAGAAAGTGTATCTAATATTATGAGTTTTGTTTGTAATGATACCAGTAACTGTTGGTCCTATTATTGAACTTCCTTTATCTGTGATACTAAACAAACTGAAAAATGTGGATTCTTTACCCTTTGGAATCAATAAACTAAATAAAGATCTTGTAACTGTTGATAATCCTCCCATTGAAAATCCATACCAAATTGCTAAAATATACATTTCAAAATCATGTTTAAGACCAATAAAACTGATGAAAAATCCTAGAATTCCATATATTGGAATAACACAAGTCCATAAAATAATCATAAATAATGCAGTTTGAGGAGATATGGAAAATTTTTTTTGAACTTGTGGAACTATAACTGAACTTGCAATTGCACAAATAACACTTAACATACCAATGATAACAAGTTTTGGAGTTGACATCTGTAATTCAGTTTTAGCAAAAAGAATTGCTGTTGAATTAATTGTGGTGACTGAATCTGATAATATGAACCAACCTAATAAAAATATACAAACATCCTTCAATGCATATGCATGTTTCATTGATAAGAAAAGTGTTTTCCAACCATATTCAATATATTGTAGTAGAGCATTTTGATTCTTTTTGATAACTAATGGAGGTCCTGGTCTTGATTTTAACATGAAAATTAATGGGATTTGGAAAACTAACCACCAAGATCCAACTAAAAAAATTGCATATTGAATTGATTTAGTAGATGATCCTGTTTTCAAAACCACAAGCATTGATAATAGTTGAACAATAACAGCAGATGTATAGCCAGAAGCTGAACCTTGACCACTTAATTGTGAAGTGATTGTACCTTTATCAACTTTTTTTAAAAGTAATGCAGTATTACTATCATCCGGATCGGAATTTCTTAATGATTCCAACATTTTCACTTCCTTTTTATTGGCAACTAAAATTGGAAGATATGAATTACCACAAACATTAACAGCTCCAAAACAACTATTTGATATGATAGCTAATAGTGCGGAAATATAATATCTTTTGTTTGAAACAAACAAGAACAGAATTGTTGATAATGCACCAACTATTCCAAACCCAATCAACAATTGTTTTCTATAGTGACCTCTATCTGAAGCACCAGACATTGAAATAACAACCAGAGTTTGGAAAAGTACACTAAAGGAAAACGTGTATAATGCAAAAGAACTGGTATCAATGTATTGACCAAGGACATAAACAACACATTTAACTTGTGGTGTTATACTTTTCATCAAATGCATTGTAGCATCACTAGTACCATTGATAATTGGTGGTGGGATAATTGAGCCAACACAAGGTTGAGAATGATCATTTAAAAGAACTCCATTCTCTCTGGCAAATTGTTCTAATAAGATGGGAACATAAGTTGAGACTGCAGAGACAATGAACGGTTCTGCTGCCCATGCGTATAAGCACCAGCCAAAAATCTCTTGCGCAGTAGTGTAGTCTTCTTCAGGTTGACCTTGATCTTGATATTGTTCATGGGGAAGGAGGTTCTCGTTTCGAGAAGTATTTGAGTTTTGTAAAGACATGGTGTATGAGTATGTGTCTATTTGGATGAATATTTAACTCTGTGATTCACCAGTCTCCTAAAACCTCCAGAACAGTTGTTCTATGATCTCCTTTATATACAACTGTCTGCTTCCTGTTGTCTTATTTCGACCTTATAAGAGATTTTTTGGTTAAAACTTGAGATTAAATTATAATTTTTTGAGAACCACTCATCGCTGACTAATTCATGACAAAAAAATCTGACTAATTGATTAGCAGCAAAAAAAAATTATCTTTTTTGAAATATTTGATCAATTTCTTTCCCCATAAAATTTGAATAAAGTTTTATAAACTTGTGATTTGTGATTTGCCTGAAAGACGATTAAAGCTTTTTTCTGTCGTTATTTATTCAAGATCAATACATTTAATTTAATTGAATTTAACTTTATTCCATTTTATTTAATTCAATCTTATCCACACTGCTCAAAACCATGAATTTATTACAATATTTAGACACAATCATCAAAAATCCAAGCAATAGAGATTCATTACAAATTTTAAAATCAGTTTTAAATGCATTCATCTATGGTGGTCGATTAAGATTTGTTCATGGTCTAGTAATTCAAATGATTTTTAAAAGACATGTTCCTTTTTTGCTAAGATTACAAAAAGTTTTTAAAAATGCAATTGATCATGGCTTGATATTATCAGTGTTTGCATTAATTTATAAGTCTTTAATTTTAATATTGAAAAATGGTTGTTTTTCAGGTGTATCATTACCAAATTTTTTGCAAAAAATGGCCAATAATTATAAAGAATTTTTAGCTGGTGCTATTGCAGGTTATATTGTTTATGGACATACAAATGAAAAGTTTAATAAAAATTTAACTCATCAAATCACATTATATTGTTCAATTCGTGTTGCATTAGCATTATCAACATTATATTCTTATAAATTCACAAAATTTATTCGTGAATTAATATCTTCAAAAGATTTAAAATTTATTAAAATTAATGATCATAAAAAATTAAGATTAGAAATTCAACAAAAATCATGGATGTTATTTGCTTGTATAAGTTGGGGAACCGTCATGTATTTACATGAGAAATATCCTAAATTTTTACATCATTCATTAGAAAGTAGTATGGAGTATATTTATGATGATACAATGTGGTTTAATCTTAAATCATTTTTAGGATTATGAAGCAACTGAGTTTAAAAACTGGAACATGTGTATTGTTTGAATTATAAATTTATAAACCAGTTTTTACTTTTATTTCTACTTGACTTTGATATATCAATTCAGAATTACTATTTAACAGGGTGACTTTTGTTTTTTCTAATTGTTTTTGTTTTTTTTTTTTTTGTTTTTTTTTTTTTTTTTTTTAAAAATGATTTTTTTGTTTTTAATGAAATTTTGGATTTTTTTTTTTTTTTTTTTTTTTTTTTTTTTTTTTTTTTTTTTTTTTGGGAATTTTTATTTTTATTTTTTAAAAAATGTTTGTGTTTTTTTTTTTTTTTTTTTTTTTTTTTTTTTTTTTTTTTTTTTTTTTTTTTTTTTTTTTAAAAATTATTTTTTTTTTTTTAATTAATTTATTAGTTTTTTTTTTTTTTTTTTGCTTTTTTTGTTTGTTTGTTATGTTTTGAAGGAACTTTGAATGTAATTATTGAACAAATGCATGGATACTTTTAAATTTTTTTTTTTTTAACGTGATTTATTGAGTAGGTTTATCAACTTTTTCAGTAGTTTCAACTTCTTTAATTAAAACTTTAACTGGTTCAGATTCATCTAATCCTCCATTTTTTCTTAATTCTAATGGTAAAACCCATTTTGCAAATTCTTTAACTCTAATTTTCAAAACATCATTATTGAAAACACCTAATTCTAAAACTTTACCATTTAATTCATTAATTGCTTTTGATAACAAACTTGAATCACCTGAACATAACATCTGTACACGATTGAAATTTGCAATAACATTTAATTCAAACCAACCTTTTGAATTCATATGAGATCTTAAATATAAATCTTTTAATAAATTTTCAATTGATAAATAATATTCTAATTGTGCAACTAATGGAGTTAATGTATCGTATTGTATTTGGTAATTATATGAGTTATGACGTGGATAATAATTTACTTGACCTGGAATAAAATTTTGTTTAGATGCACTTCTATAATATGGCTTGTATGGACGTTGATGGTATGGTTGTTGTGGTGGAAAAGTTTGATTATTATTAGTGTTGAAATATTGAGTGTTGTGATGATGATGTTGACGATGATGAGAATTTGTACGTTGATGTGTAGATTTTTTACTAGAGGTTGTAGATGGAACAGTGGTGGTAGTAGTAGGAGTGGTGGCAGCAGTGATATTGGATGGTTGTTCAGAATCAGTAGATGTAGATGTAGTAGTTGGAAGATTAGATTGATCAATTTGTTTACTTGGTTTTTGTTCAGTCTTTTCTTCTGATTTACCATCTTTGGAAACTGGAGCATTTGAAGCATCTTTTGAAGGTTGTGGTCTCTTACCACTTGAGCCTGATTTTCTTTTTTTATCATTTGATTTAGAAGAGTTTGAAGGATTTTTAGAAGATTGAGTTTTTTTAGAAGATTTTTTAGTTGGGTTTGGAGATGCAAAAGTAACATTGGCTTTGAATGGGACCCATTTTTCTTTACCGGAAGGTTTAATAAAATGTTTTGGTTGGGAGGATGCAGAAGATTGTTGCTGTTGTTGTTCATATTGTTCTAATTCCAATGGAGATGGCCAATGTTTGAAATCAATGTTGGAGGTACTAGAAGAAGAATCAACACTCCATGCACTGACAGCTGGAACTGGAGCTGGTGTTAATTTTACAGGCTGTTGTTGTGGTTCTTCTTTGGACTCAGTTTCTTGTGTGTTTTGGTCTTCAGAAGATTTAGATGGTTTTTGTTGCTTGACTTTTGGGCTTGGAGATGCAGCTGGTGAAGGCAAGTTTTGCTCGTTTTGAGATTTTCCAACAGATTCAGTGGCAACAGATGTGCTTGGGACAGCAGTGTCAGCACCAGTAGCTAAAGCTGAAGCATATGAAACAGTAGCGGACATTATTATTATTATTATTATTATTTCCCAGTAGTGAAACTTTTCTGTGTGTACAAGTTTGAAAAATGTATGATGCAAAAGTGGTGGTCTGTAGTTGGATGAAAAAAGAAGCAGACGCTCACTGACGGATTAAAACTTGGAAGAGTTTGAAGTTTCAAAAGAGAGAAAGCGTTGAAAAAAAAAAAAAATAATTTCCATACTGAAAAAAAACTGAAATTTCGACGACATATAACAAATTTTTCACTTTTCTGCAGCGACGCGTTGTTTTTGCGAGAAAAAATTGGTGATTTGAATATGTTTTTTGCAGTTTGTAAATGGTTTGAACATACAGTAGAGATCTAGTGGAACAGAAGAACTGATGGCACTTTTTTCTGCAATTTTAAGACCCAAATTCCACTGTTTCCACTAAGATTTCTCTACAAAAAGATGCGCGATGAGCTTCCCCAGGTGTTTGGATGTCGATAAATGTCAATTATATGTAATGATATTAAGTTAAGTACGTTTATAATTAGTTTATTTACACCGTTTACTGGCTGTATCACACTTATAGCACTGGACCGTGGATACACCAGAACTCATTCTAAAGTCGATGATTTTTCAAGTACCACCGTTTTTGGGAAAGTTTGCGCTCATAGATCTGGCTGGTCTCAGCAGTGAACTGGAAACAGTAGCTTGTCCCTAATATGAAGCATGAGACCTCTTCCATTCCAGCTGGTACCTCGTTGAAAATTCCATAGTAGTATTCCCTTTCCTCCAGATCATCTCTCTCTCTTTCCGAGATAAAGCAACATTGCTGCTGTTTCTCTGTTTGCCTATAATTATCAAAATCACTCTAATGCTGGAATAAACCCATTTTAGTTTATCCTAAAATTATCTTCCAATTCATGTTCTTCTTATAAGGGGACCTTGAGCAGTTTCAGACAAACACAGTGATTTTGTTGAGAATTGTTGATGAAGTCCAGTTTTTGACGCATTTTCACCCATCTCAAACTTCCTGTACTAGCTACTTACAATCTTGTACACCATTTCTGCCACTAACTTGGCTCCAAATATCTGAATCTTGCAACAAATCTTCATCTAATCCAACTCCTTGCATATTGTGTCTCACCTTTAAAAGTTTAAAGTTTTCTTCAAGTATATTCAAGATTACAAGAAAAGAAAAAAAAAATTTGAAAAATATTTACAGATGAGAAACAAACCTAACTGATCTTCAGTCTTTTCCTTGATCTTCAGGTCTCTGCCAGCTCTCATACACTTTCCGCAGCTGCCACAAACCATTGAAAACAACAAACACATACATACACACACACACACACACGCTGTTTGTCTTTCGTTTTTCACACACAAAGGCACTGGCCCATCTAGGCCAACGTTTAGGCACTCCTTCATTTCCTGTTTCTATTATGGCTAGAAACGTTTCATCCGTCTCAAAGAACCGTCACAGATCACGTTCAAAAGCTGGACAGTATAATACTCGTAATAATAATAATAATAATAATGATCAATCAACATGGAGATCCAATGTGAATAGTTTGACAGAAATCGTTCCTATGTTGAAAGAGCCAATAAAGGCAAATCTGATCAAAGCAAAATCAAGCATTAGTACGTTGATTGCTGAAACATATTTAGCGGATCTGAAAAAATCTATTAGAAAACATCCTCATTTATCACATTCTGGGAAATTTCAAACTTTAGCTCATGCTATAAGAAAAGTTAATGATTCACAAACTGCTTTATTTTCTATAGACTTTGAAGCATTTGAAAGAGCTTCTACAATTGTCACTGAAATTGGTGTTTCGATTTATGACCCAATTTTATTCCCAAACTCAAAATCTCCACAACCAATAAATTTCCATATCATCATTCATTTCAATGGGAAGTTACATTTGAATGGTAATTTTGTTCCAGATAATCATGACCACTATACTGCAGGCTCTTCAATGAAAATGTCAACAGCTGAAGCAACAAGATTTCTCAAACTGTTTGTTGATTATTATTTTTTTGAAAGACCCAAACTTGGTTATCAAACTGCGTTTGTTGGTCATGCACTTACTGGTGATGTTAGATGGTTAAAAGGTATGGGTATTGATTTACCTCAATCAACAGAATTTCTAGACACCTCCAAGATTTACAGTGCAAGTTATGGTAATGGAATAGGGCAAGGTTTATCTGGTTTATTAAGCAGATTGAATATTCCTCATTCATATCTTCATAATGCAGGTAATGATGCATATTTTACTTTACAAGCATTATTAAAACTTTGTGATGTTGACTATAGACGTTTTGCTCATTTGGATGAGTATCGATCAGATGAAAAATATGTTGAACAAGAAACTAAACTTAAAAAATTTCGTACGATTCAACCAAAAGTTACCGTTAGTCGTAAATCTCATAAAAATTATCAATTTTCACCAATTATTGAAGAAGCAGATGAAATAAATGCAGTTAAATATGTTTTTGGTTTGGATTACAGAGATAAGATTAATTATGAAAAATATGGCTATAAAAAAGAAGATATAGTTTTACAAGAACCTTCCATTAATCAAGATTTTTCAGAGAGAGAATTTGAAAAAATTTATACAACTTTAAAAACGTCTTCAAATGAAAATGAAGTTAAATCAGTTCAAAATCAACCAGTTGAAAAAAAATCCCAAAAAGAATTAAAGAAACAAATGGGTCATAAATTAGATGAAATTTTCAAAAAATTAAATAAAGATTATCCAGAATTACAATTTAAACCAGAAATTGATCCAATACATCAAAATCAAAAAATTAATGAAGAAAATGTTATAACAAGTTCAAGAGGAATTGATAAATTAGTTGATGAAATTAATGATGAAGAATTTGCCATTGAAATGGAAAGTCAAATCAAATGATCTCTTTTTTTTACTACATTTCAGTTCTTGTTCTAATTCATCCACTTTATTATTTATTCTGATTATTATAATTTGATCAATATCATGTCCTAATAAATATAGGTCCTATAAATTGTTTGTATTAAATATCTTATTGAATTATCTGAACTTTGTATATGGGTTTTTCTAATGTTACTAGTTACAATAATCGACTATTTTTTTTTCCTCTATTGTTCCCAAAATTAACATAAAATACTCTTAGATAGTCAAACTTATATAAATATAAATACACTTCTCATCGAATAGAAACTAAACAACTTGTTGAAGTGAGCAGCTGCTTGAAAGCTCAATATGCTTACTAATTTATGACTAACGCTGCTCATGCTCCGTTGGGGTAAAAACCTAAAAGTTAACAAATTCAGACTTCGTGGCCAAGCTGGTTAAGGCGTGCGACTGTTAATCGCAAGATCGTGAGTTCAATCCTCACCGAGGTCGTTTTTTATAATGTTTTGGTGATGGTTATTTGTTAAAAAAAAAGTGTGTTTTTTTTTTTGCGTTTTCTTCTGGCTCTAGAGTTCACTGTATGGTGTATTGATATTTGTGAAGCTTAATCAAGGGGTATACTTAGTTATAATACAAGGCAGTCTCCATAATTAAAATATTTATTTGAAAGTCTTTGTGAATTGAAAAAAAAAAAAAAAAAAAAATACTGATTAATCAAAAGAAAAGAAAATAATTAACTGATTCAAGTATACCTAAATTAGGCAAATAATAATGATCAATTAGATTTCATATTTATTATAGACATATAAATTTAATTTATATGAACTCTCCTTTCAAAAACTTATTTGCATATTTTATACCTTTAACCGGTTCATCAATTTCATTATTCTCAGTAAATTCTGTTAATTTGAACATACTGAAAACATTGATTAATAAATCAAGTGATATTCCATCCAACATTCTTAGTCTATTGCCTGATTTACTCAATTTCCTATAATTTGATAACAAGCAAATTTTAAATAAATAAACCATTAAATTTTTGTTATAACTTTTGATATATAATAAACTCCATAAACTTCCAACTACTGAAGCGATTTTCGATCCAAAACCATGAATTTGTAAAAATTTCATTGTACCAACTGATAATAATGCAGTTGCTGTTAATTTCAAAGATGCTGGCAAAATTCCTTTTAGTTGTTCAGCAAATTTCTTTCTCTCTCCATAAAACCACTCTCTAAGAATCAACAATGGAACTAAATATAAATTCATTTTCACATATTTAGTTAATAAAATACGTGATAATGAACTTGAACGAAGGTTTGGGGTTAATGTAATACTTTGAATTACATTAGTTTTATTGAAAAATGGATCAGATTCTTTGATAACTAACAATTCAGAACTTATCAAACGATATTTGAACAAATCTGAGCTCATAAAATTCAAAATCTTGTTGGTGGAATTATAAAGTGTTGATGGATCAGTCAAGTAATTGTAATAAATCTGTGATAACGATAATGGTAAGACCAGCCAACCTGATGATCTGATCAATTGAATAAACTTATTTGGTGATGATTTCCACTTATTCAACTGTCCTTCTATATAATAAGAAGACAAGTAAGTGGTTAATATCTCACTTTTCGAAGGCATAGCTGCAAATGATATAGTTAAAACCAATAATTTTGAAACTTTAGATGCTGATTTCACAGACAATTGAGTAGATAGCAGTTTCTTCACAAATGGAAACATAGAAAACATCATAGCTACTGCAGAGCCAGTACCAACTATCCATTTCTTATCATGAATTTTGAATTTTCTGGTGAAGTACAAATTTTCAATCAATTTCATCATCGCAAACAATCCACTAACAAAACCAAAAGTTTTCAACAGGTTACGCACTGTTTTAAAACACAGTGCCTGAAACTCATCAGTGTGATCCTCAACCTCAGCAAACTGAATCAACAAATCGTCTATCTTTGCATTTATCTCTACTTGCTTATCCAGATTAATTAACTTGGACTTGTGCAGCAATTTACTCAATTTCAGTGCAGTTTTTTCCACACCACCAGACGTGGTTACCAGCTGAAGCAAGTACAAGCATTTCTTCAAGGTTTGTTGAGAGTTTCCATAAAACATTTCGTTTCCTTTCTTCTTGTATGTACATAAACTGAATTAAATTATTCTTTTTTGATCAAGAATTTTGCAGAATAAAAATATTTGTCTTTAAATCAATCTCAGCAACACGAATAGCAGTTTACTAGCATAAAATGTCGATGAGTGATGAGATTGCAGGCGTTTTTGAAGAAGCAGACGACTTGTCTTTCAACCACACACAAAAATCTACTCGAAAGCAGGAGATTTCAGTCACAGAGAGAATGATCAGTGCGTGTTCTGGATCGATCATAACATCGATGCTAGTGACGCCCCTTGATGTTGTTAGAGTGAGGCTTCAGCAGCAGGAGATTCTGTTTCCTGACTCTTCTTGTTGTCAGAGGCAGGTGTTCTGGGACCAACCAAAGCAATTTCCATCAACATCATCACTAGCAATAAACCCATCATGTGTAACCCACGAGGTTATCAGTTGCAATGTCACAGAGAACAAGTTCAAAGGAACTGTGGATGCACTCACAAAAATTGCCACAAAGGAAGGACTACCCACTCTTTGGCGTGGTTTGTCCCTTACGCTTCTAATGGCAGCACCAGCAAACATTGTTTATTTTACTGGGTATGAACTATTAAGAGACAATTCACCGATTCAATCATCACAAGTTTTGAACCCATTGATCTGTGGATCCATTGCTCGTGTTATGGCAGGTACTGTTGTGGCACCTATAGAATTGATTAAAACACGTTTGCAAAGTATACCAACCACCACGTCTTCCACTATTAGTGGGAAAACTCCTTTACAAAATTTAATAAAAACAGTGAAGTTGGAATTGGGCACTAATGGAATAAGCTCCTTGTTTAAAGGTCTTGCATTGACACTATGGAGAGATGTCCCATTTAGTGGGATTTATTGGGCATCATATGAATTTTGTAAAGAGAAAATTGATTTAAGCATTATGAAATCACAAGATTATAATTTATTTTTGAATTCTTTTATTAGTGGTTCAATTAGTGGATCTGTTGCTGCGCTATTCACTAATCCTTTTGATGTGGGTAAAACACGAATGCAAATAAGTAATGATAAAGTTGCTACTAAAAACGGGAAATCTATGTTTAGATTTCTAGGTGATATAATAAAGCTTGAAGGGGTTGGTGCTTTATACGTCGGTTTGGTGCCTAGGGTGTTGAAAATTGCACCTTCTTGTGCCATCATGATCTCAAGTTATGAATTAGGGAAAAGATACTTTTCCAAACAAAGAAATTTAGCATAAAGTAATTAATAAAGAATAGAAGATAAAAGCAGATAATATTTACATGTACATATATAGGAAAACAAATTTGAATATTTTTAATAGATTAAAAAAATAACGGTTTTTTTTTTTTTTCTTCAAAAAGAGAGTTATTTTTAAGACCAATGGTTTTGAGGTGTAGTTGAACTATAATGATTGATAATTCCATTATAAACCAGTTCATCTTGAGCATTAAAAGAATCTGTATTGTTATTTGAATGACTTTGATTTGAGTTATCCAACACTCCTCCACCAACACCTGCATTTGTTGCATTAATTTCAATACCAACAGTATTATTTTTCATCATTGGATATCCATTCCCTGATGAAGTAGTACAATGTTCACATCTTAAATTCACGCTTGTTGGATTGGAGTATACTTGTTCATGATGGGTAGTAAATTGCTGGTGTGTTTTAGTTGGTGACAAATTGTTATTCTCATTCAAACTTCTAGATCTAGAATCGTTGTTATTACCACTAAATCTGGTTTCCAAGAATCTACTGATTTGACTTGGTGTTAAACTTGGAATGTATTTTTTAGTGAAATTACTTCCAATACTACCAGGATTATTTAAATTATTGGTAGAACCATTTTTAATGTTTATATTTGAAGAATCATTGCTTATGGCCGTAGAAATATCTCTTGATCCTGAAGGATTCAAATTGTTCTGAAAAGCTAGTCTTTGCAAATTGATATTTTTCAGTTGTTGTGGTAAGTCAGTTGGAGTGATAACTGGAACATTTGTATAAGTATAAGAACTTAAAAATCTCTTAGTTGAATCTTTGATTTCAGATGATGATTTTTGTGAATGTGTAATATAGTCAATTAAAGAGTTTTTCAAACCAACATTGATGGTTTCACTTAATTTTGTTTCCACTATTTCAACAGAACTTTCCAATTCTTCTAAATTTTCTTTGGTAAGTGTAGTAGTTTGTGAATCGCCCAATTTATTTTCATTTTCTCTTAATTTAATTAACATTTTGTTTCTTTTCAATTTCAAGTCATTTAATCTTTTTTCTCTTTGATTAACATTTTGTAACTGCTGGTTTATAAACTCTTGTTTCTTGATATATCTTTCCTCGATATCAACTTCTAACTCTAAAACACTAATATATTGATAAAGTAATTTTTTACATTCAATGTCATTCAAAACATTAGACCAAGAGCTAAGTTCTTTTGTTAAAACCAACTTCTGTTTGATGACTTTTTTCTCTGCTTTAACGATTTTTCTAATTCTTTGATAAATTGAATTTGAATTTGATTGATTACCATTTTGATTAAACTTATCAAAAATTGAACTTAATGGATACGCAGAAGAAGTTGCTGTTAAATTTTCAGGATACCCTTCATTGATCCTATTGGTTAGAGGTCTTGATATTGGACCAACAGTGGTTAATGTGCCTGCTGAATTTGGGATTTGATCAATAATATCAACATTAATATTTCCAACAGAATTATCGTTGTTTACTGGTGGAAGTAAGCTTGGAGAAGTGCATTCTTCAGTACCTGCCCTAGAAGGTGTACCAGCGGCAAACATGAAAAAAGTCTGTTGAGTGGGCTGTAGGGGATAAACATGAATTATTTTGTGCTTCAGTGCTGATATTTTGAAATTCATTAATAGTTTGGTTTTGTGTCACTTTGGCATAAAATGAAACTAGCTATAGTAAATTCAACTGCTTATGAAAATGAAGTATTTTAATCATGGTGTACAGTGTGCGGCTACCATTGACCAAAAATATTTAATCACATGCTCATACCCACCACCACCACCACCACCGTACTTGAAATCATTTAAAACGATTGTTTTTGAAAAAATAATCTACTAGTGGGGCTAAAATGTATAGAAATTGTTAATTAAACCTATGAACGACTCAAAAGCAGTATATATATAATTATTTTTTAGTTGAGATTTCACCATCAAGGTTCAATCCTGTGAATTTTGCAATATTTGATTTGGCATCATTAATTGTATTATTAACATATCTTTCAGCTTGATAGGCTGAAGTTTCGGTATGCTTAACAAACAAACCAACATCTTTAATCAATTCATCTTGCGCTGAAGTCAATTCTGGTAATTTCGCATTTTCTAAATCATGAGCTAAACCTGCAATATTACTGAAAGTTTTTGGCATAACAAAATTGAACGCAGTTAAACCTAAGACTGCTGGAGCAACTCCTTTCAGAAAAAAATTAGAACGTCTTGTGATGATGGATCCAGTCAAACCAGCAATAAGGATGTAGATTGAACCAGGTAATAACTCTTCATTTGGTGCCTTCAAAGCAGTCAAGCTGTTTCTTAGTTTTCTTTCTCTATTGTTGTATTCCGTGGTAATGTCGTTAATTTTCTTGTCTGTAGCAGCAACTGTCTCTTCAACAGAGTGTCTAATGGAACCAAAAAAAGAGGTCAAAGTGGAAGGGGATCTAACGGAGCTTCCATTTATCAACTGGTTTGGCCCCAGACTTTCAATTTGAGCATCTGTTGCTGTGATTGTTGTTCCTGGAACTGGAACTGCTAGTGCTTCAGGCGACTCGTCTGCGTAAAAAGCTCTTTTGGTCATTTTTCTCCTCTAATTTAATTTAATACACAGTAAATGTTGAAAAGTTGTTTTTTTTTTTTTTTTTTTTTTTTTTTTTTTTTTTCAGAAAAGCCAAATTGAAAATTGATCATCAAAACTATGTATTTGAATAAAGAATAAAGTGATTTCAAAAGCAACAAAATGAATTTCAACGATTCCTGTGGACCTTCCAATGCACTGCAGCAACTTACAAAACACACACAGCAGGATAGAAGTTTACAACGGACACAATTCCCGCAGCAATCTGGGGATCATCAGGGATTCAGACAGTTGAATCATAATCCGGGGTTGGAGAAAGAATTTAATCAGCAGTTTGATGGAAATTCACAGCTTTTTAACAGTTCTTTTGGTGGTGTACAACAGCATATTCCACAGCAGACTGCTCACCGAAATCATCAACAGCAACTACAGTTTCAACAACAACATCAACAACAAAACTGGGTCAATGATTTTTCCAATATTTCACTTAATAAACAAAGAGACGACTGGAATTCCCAGTTCATGAACCAACAACGACAACAACAACAAACACCATCACCTCAGTTCAATCAATTGCATCATAATACCCAACTAAATCAACGACGTTCAAATCCATTGCAATTTTCATTGCAACCTAATTTCCGCCATCAACATTTAACAGAACATCAGCAACTTCATAGACCACAACATGATTCATTGAATGTTGATTTTGACATTGCATTTTCACAACTGGATAAAGAATTGAATACACAAGAACCTGGAATCGAAATTAAAGAAAATCCAAATAAACAACAATTTGCAGAAGCAGCAAATGAGGTAGTTAATGCAATGAATTCATCAAATAATCCTAAATTTCAAGACTCAAAATTTTTGAAATTGATGAATCTTGTTGCGCAAAGAGAGATTGAGTTGGCTGATGATGAAACGAAATTGGTTGATAAATCAGGAAATGATATTAATGAAAATTTGATTGATGACGTAGATGAAGTTAATGAAGTTGATTTGATGAGTAAATCGAGTCATGAAAACAAACTCCCTGATCCACTAGCAAAAATAAATGAAGGAGAACTAGAAACACCATTTCAAAGTGCACTGTTGATCGGTAAAAGAAATGAAGAAAAATATAGTTGGGATGAAGTTTATGATGATTACAAAAATGATGATACGAATTTTTGATTTAATGTTTATTTAATTTAATTTAGTTTAATTTAGTTTGATTTTATTTTACTTTTAACTTTAATTGTTCATTACTAAAAAAAAGGAACACTAGTAAAGATAGTTAAATCATATTTTTCAATTCTTTGAAATCACTTTCATATTCATCTTCTTCTGCTATTGTATCATCATTACCTAATAAATTCTGTTTAACATCAGAAACAAATGACCAAATTGAGCTAGTGACTTCTTCAGTGACACTTTTTGATTGTCCATCAAATAATTGCTTGATTTGAGTTGAAGGTGATTTATTAGTATCTGATTTATCTTTACTTAATGGAATTGAAGGTTGTTGATTAATTGTGAAATTTTCTTGTGACATATTAATGAAATTCGATTCATCTAATTCCTCATCATCATTATCTTCTTCTTCTTCTTCATAATCAAATTTTGAAATTTTTTCAAATTCATTTTGTAACATTTGATCAAATTGATTGAACAAATTGATTGGTTTTGACCAAACACTTGATCTTTTAGCTTGTCTTTGTTCTTTTGTATCCTTCTGTTGTTGTTGTTGTTTTTGATGATGTTCCGGTTGTGATGCTGCAGATGGGGAATCTATAAAAGTATCAGATAATTTATTCAATATTGGAGTTAATGTTGAATCAGATTGTTTATTTGTATTTGAAGTAGAGTTGGAATTTGGAGTTGGTGTACCAGATATGGTAGAATTATTTGGAGATAAATCTCTATAAAGATTTTTTTGAACTTGTTCTTTTAATTTTTTCAAATCTTGTTCTTCAAACTCAATTTTTTGTTGTAACATTTTCAATTCATCTTTTAATTCTAAAATCTTGGTTTCTTTTAGTGCTAATAGTCTTAATGAGTCATTGATATCATCTGTAGATATGTTACCGACAGCTGCTGCTGTAGAACCTAATGATACTGATGATGCAGTCGAGTTGGTTCTCGTTCTTCTATGGTCAACATGCTGATGAAGATGAAGATGGTCAGTTGGAGTAGAATGCATTGGGACAATAAGACTATTACGCTTTGATGATCCTGAATAAGAATTATGAGGTGTTGCTGTTGAAGAGTTTGTTTCCATAGAAGAAGGTCTTACTGGTGTAATCAATGGTTTATTCATTGGTTTTTTATTAATGGGAAGATTAAGATTCAACCCCATTTTAGGTGTTGATGCATTTGGGTTTGGATTTGATCTGATGGAATTCATAGTCAATGATCTTGATAAACCATTTTTGGGAGTTGAAGTGTTGGAAGACATTGATGAGATACGTCTAGAAGTTGTTGTTCTGGTGTTGTTCTCTCCAGCAGTGAATTGATTATTGTTATTGCTTGGATTTGATGCGTGCCCATGACTGTAGCCATTAGTGAAAGAGCTATTGCTAAACTGAGGAAGATTACCAAACTCAAGTTCTCCAGAGTCGTTGGAAGTGTTGAGTGGATGATCTTCATCTAGTCCGATAGAATTCGGTCTCTGTTTAGTAGGAGTCACGAGGGTGGCAATTGGCTGAGAGCTGTTTGTTGAGCTTGATCCTGGCGGTGAGGCCTGCTTGTCGCTTGGAGACGGAGAGCGTGTATTCCTGGTAATAGTGTCGATGGTGGACGTGTCTTTGTTGAGTGTTTTGTCGAAGTCGCTGATGAACTTGTCAAAGAAGATCTGTTTATCGACTGGTGATCTGGACATTTTGGCGTTGCAAAGAGGGAAAGACGCGTTTAAAAAGCGTTTTGTGAAGGCAATTTGTTGTTGAGACACAATACTCCTCCTGTTGATACTCTTCAAGCTTTCAGTCGCGTTGTTTCTCGCTTTTTTGTTGTTGTTCTCGGTTTTTATTTGATTTGATTTGTTTTGATTTTTCAATTCCACCATAAACTTGTTTTCCAACAACAACAACAACAACGCCACCAGCGCTTCAACGGTAAAGCTAAGCTATTCTTCTTCTTCTGCTCTGCTAAACAGATTGCACAGCAAAGCTCTTCAAAAGACACAATGACGCCCTTCAAGTTCAGGAAGAAAAGCAAGGACGCCACCTCTCCAGGATCAAAGAACAAGGAGAGCTCCAGCTCTGCTAGCTCTACAAACGCCTTCAGACACTCGTCGCACAGCTCCAATGCGTCTACCGTTGAACAGCAACAGCAACAACATAGGCAAGGTTTCCCTTCACAACCAAAGGACTCCTCTGCACAGTTGCATCAACAACAACATCAACATCAACATCAACATCAACAGTACCAACAACCTCCTCCACGCTCACCACGCCGCTCCAACCCTTCGTCGCCAGTAAAACCAACTGCTGCTAATCAACAAGTACCGGCTCCTTGGTCCAGATCAAAGCTCTTGATTTCTCCGTTCCCACGTTACAGACATGCTGCTTCTAAATACGTCAATGATAAAAACGAAGTGCTTGTAATGGGTGGTTTGCATCATACCTCTGTTTATGGCGATACTTGGATCATCAAACCTGATGGCCCAACTTCAGCTACAGCAACTCCCTCTTCATCAACACCAGGAACTTTCCAAAGTTTTCAATTGGACATCTATGAAAACTCCCCAGCTCCAAGAGTAGGACATGCTTCTACACTTTGTGGTAATGCATATGTGATTTTTGGTGGTGATACTGTTACAAATGAGGCAGGTGAAATTGATAATGACTTGTATTTATTCAATATGAACACTCATACATGGACTGTTCCAAAACCAAAAGGTGAAAAACCAAAGGGAAGATATGGTCATTCAATCGGTGTTATTGCAATCACCAATTTTGATTCGAAATTATACTTGTATGGTGGTCAATTAGATGATACTATATACAACGATTTAGTTGTTTTCAATTTATCATCATTCCGTCATCCTGATGTCCATTGGCAATGGATCAAACCAGATTCTTCATCTGTGATTCCTCCGCCTTTAACTAACCATACAATGGATGTTTATGATAATAAATTATGGGTCTTTGGTGGCTCAAACGGCTCATCGTTATCAAACAGTCTTTATACATTTGATCCATTGAATAATAAATGGTCATTGATTCAAACTACTGGTCAACTTCCAATCCCATTAGAAGAACACGCATCTGTTATTTATAAGGATTGGTTGATCATTTATGGGGGTAAAGATCAATCAGGCGAACCTTCAAATGATCTATATTTTTTAAGTTTGATCAACAAAACTTGGTATAAATATGATTCAAATAATGGACCAACCAAGAATAAACCAGATCAAGGTAAATATGGTCATAGTTTAACACTGTTAAACAATGACAAGTTACTGATTTTAGGTGGTCATTCTCCAGATTACGCAATTCCAGGTGATAACTTAGAAGTTTCTACTGTTGATAATGGTGTTGGTACTATTTTACAAACATTTGATTTATCCAATCTAACAAAATTGATTCCAGAATTACAACAATATTCTACCCCAAATAAAGTTACATCGGACAAATTTAGTAATAATCAATCATTATCTGCTGGTGATTTTAAACAACAACCAATTTTCACTCCACCAGTTTCAACAAAACAATCAAATGTTAAATCACCTCAAATGAACTACGATGATTTTGAAGATGATGATGATGACAAAGAATTCTCACAAAGAAATTCAACGTCAGTTGCCACAGCTCCACCAACAGCACCTGTACATGCTTCTTCACAACCAGAATCAAAGGAAAATAGTGAATTAGTTAATGAAAAATTTGATCAAATTGATGAAGCAAGTCCTTTTAGAGACATCCCCTCATCTTATACAAATGAAGATTTACCATTGAATCTACCATCTCCAATGAATGTTAATTTCACTAATGAGATGAAGATGATGAATCCATCATTAGAAAATTTTAAAATTCCAACTTCATCACTAGAAAGATCAATCTCCAATGATTTATCAAGATCAATTGATGAGTTTGGAAAAGAATCAAGACATTCAAATTTCCTAGATAGTTATATTGATAATTCTGCAAGTGAAGCCGATTTAATCAACCCTGAGCTTTCCAAAATTGCCAATTCAACTCCATTGTCAAAAGAATCCAAAGATGATTTGGGGAAAAATGATATTTTATCCCAAAATGCCATCATTGAAACTGCTAAAGATATTGGTTCTAGTTCAAAAGAGTTGCCAACTTTGGTTAGCACTCCAAAAAAATCAAGAAATAATCAATCAATTACCGAAATTGAAAAATCTGAATTCAAACAAATTATTGAGTTTTTAACCAAAGAATTAAAAGATTTAAAAGTTTCAACACATTTGGAGATTTCAAAAGCAAGTGAAAAAGTTTCTAAATTAGAAGAAGAAAATAAAAGTTTGCAAAATCAGTTAACTAATAATCCATCAATTAAAGAACTTGCTACTGATGCAGCTGGAAAAAATGACGATGAATTTGATTTAAAAAAACATTTGAAATTAGTTACAGATCATCAAATTTTGAATAAGAAATATGAATCATTACAATCAAAATTGAATGAAATCGAGCCAATTTTTAGTGAAAATTTATTCAATTTAGAAAAATTGAATTCAGTTATTTCTTCACAAGCCCTACTGATTGAAGAATCTAACAAAAAATTAAAAGAACAAGAAGATTTTAAAACCAAGTACTTAGAACTGGAAGCTAAATTCAAAGTACTAGAAGATTCTCATCGTGAATTAAATGAAACTCATAATAAATTCATTGATGCCAATACAACAGATATTGCATTATTAAACTCAAACATCTCTAAATTTTTGGAATCTCATTCAAAATCTTTCTCAACAGCAGAAGAGATTGATGAAGAAAAGTTAACATCACTTACAAAACCGTTACACGATCAGATCACCGAGTTACTAGCAACGAAAAAATCATCCAAAGAATTAGAAAAGCAACTTGAATCCAAACTAGAACAGAAAGAAACTGAAATCAATTCTTTGAAATCACGTATCCAAGAACTCTCAATGTTTGAAGAAAATTACAAACAATCACTTCATTCAGTTACGAATTCATCAAGAGCATTACAATTATCCCAAAGCGAACTGAATAAAGAAAGAGAATTAAATAGAAAATTACAACATGAAATTGAAGAATTAAAAATGTTCAAAAAACCATCTAGGATTGGAACTCCAATTGGATCAAATAGTACTGTTTCTACACCAAAACAACAAATCACTAAAACTTTGGATAGTGGCGAGCCTGTTGGTTTGGAAAGTGGAGTATTGAAACAGGATGATGAGAATCAAGAAGATGAAGAAGAAGATGATGATGATTTTGGTGATATTCAAAATGCACATTTGAATTTGAAGATTAGAGATTTACAAGCAGAGTTGTTTATTATTAGACAAGAAAGAGATGAACTGAAATCTGAAGTTTTGGAGTTGAAAAAAAAATTGTTGACCACTGGGTCATTTTAATTAGAAAATCATTCATAAATAAAACAAAAATAAAGGAAAAGCGATTTGATTTATAATAAATAATGTAGTCTTTTTGTTCCTATCATTCAAGCTGGATATTTTATACTTTATATTTTATACTTTATATTTTATACTTTATATTTTATCATGTACAATTATTATGTATGTACATACACACACACAAATATTTGTGAAAAAATTGAAAAAAAAAAAAAAAAAAAAAAAAAAAAAAAAATATTTTTTTTACGAATTTTTGGCATACAGGTAAGATATTTGACACCAAATGCTTTCATTCCGAACTCCACGAGCGTTTCATACAATCTCACGATCGCTGGCAAGAATAAAACCATCTGAAGTCACACGTCCCAAATTTCCACCACTCAAGCCACTTTTGCAAAACTTAGAATCACCAAAAATCCATGGTGAATTAGTAGAAGAATCTAATGATGATGATGTTATAGTTATCAAAGCTGATGATCTTGAAAACCCTACACCAAAACAGTACTTTGATGCAGATGGAAACAATATCAGTGGACAGGAAGCACGTCTTGATCCAATAACAGCACAAGGTAAAGTTAGTCAAAAAATCATCAAATTACCAAAAAATATAGCAAATACTATTCAATTTAATATTCAATCACTTCATAAACCAAAAGCGATGAAATTTAGAGTAAAACAAATGTTTACTAAATTAGGAGAAAAGGAGTTATTTGAGCCTGTTAGAAAGGCGAATGAGGTTGATATTAGTATATTTGCATTCTTCTTGCAAAATTATGCATCAGTTTATCAAGCTTTGTTAGAATTAAGGAAAAGAGTTCCTGATTTTAGTCCAGATAAAGTACTAGATGTCAGTTATGGTCCTGCTACAGGTATGATTGCATTGAATGAAATAATGGGTGATGATTATAGACCGAGTATTAAACATGCGATTTGTATTGGAGATAAAGAACTTTCAGAAAGAGCTAAACTGTTGTTATCTAGACAGCTTAATGAGCAACCATTAAGTTCTGATGTTGTAGAAAAAGAAACTGAAGACGAAGTAACGGAGGAAGACAAAGAAGACCAGCCGGTTATTGGTCGAGTTAAGACACATCATATCAAAATCAAAACCAAACTATTTGGTGCAATGAAGGACACTACAAATAAGTATGATTTAATCATTGCAACCCATCAACTGCTTTCAGATTCTACAAGATTCCCATTACAAGTTGATGCAAATGTGACCCAACTTTTGAAGAAACTGGCCCCAGGAGGTTACTTGGTTTTGATTGAGAAAGGTAGTCCTTTGGGATTTGAGACAATTGCTAGAGCAAGACAATTTATGTTAAGACCAGAGGCCTATGAAGGAGAGCATGGTAAAATTCCTAGACCGTGGATTACTGGGTCAATTGTTAAACCAGGAAATAAAAAGGATATTTTGAAAGATATTGATGTTAAGATTGATGATGCAAAATTTTTGAAAGAGTTGGAAGAGAAGTATGGTAAAATTGGTGAGAAAGATATGGAGATTGAAGATGATATTATGGCTGATGTGGAAGAAGTCTTTGATGATGTTTCTCAAGTCTCTTCCAAAAATGCTGGTTTGGATTACCATTTATCAGTTGTTGCACCATGCACACATCATAAGAAATGTCCTATACAGACATTGAAACCAGAGTTTTACAAATATCAGAAAGTATCTGCATTGAAATGGTGTAGTTTTGAGCAGCAAATTGAAAGACCTAAATACGTGCAAGAGTTGAAGAGAGGGAAGTTGTTGTCACAAAACTGGGAAGCAGCAGCTGCTGGGGGCTCTCCATCCAGTGTTGGAGCCAGCGGAAGAGCTGGTGCTAACAGTGTTGAAGTTGCAAGATTCTCGTATTTGATTATGAAGAGAAGTGAGAATGATACTGAAACACTGGCGAAGATTGACCGGATGAGAGTAGCAAATAGTAGACATTCAGAACTGGCACGTATTATGTACACTCCAGCAAAGAGCAAAGGACACATCACAATGGGTGTTTGTTCTAGTGAAGGTGCCATTGAAAAATGGACAGTGACTAAAAGTTCCTCCAACCAGGCATTCCATGATGCTAGAAAAGCATCTCAAAAGGACATTTGGGGGTTGGGGGCCAAAGTCAAAGAACTAAGCAGCTCGAATGTGACAAAAGAGAAACTGGATGTGTTGCGTAAACACCATACTGAGAAGATGAAGGCCATTGGTAAGTTTGTTCCTAAAGAAGTTGTGAGAGAGAAGTTGAAATCCATCCAGACGAATTTGCTTGAAATTGATAAATTGGAGTACAACGATGGTGAAAGTGATGAGGCGGTGGACTACCACAAGTTTTACAGTGGGTATGTCGATGCGTTCCATTTCAGCTCCAAAACTATAAAGGCACAGAGAAGAGCAGATAAGAAGACGACTCAAAAGATCCAAAAGGTGTTTAAGCAGTGAGAAGTTTGTAGATAGTTTTGTATTTATTTGTATTTAATATTTATTCATTGAAGGGCATTGATGTAAAGCAAAAGCTTCCACTAGTGTCTTAAAGTATCAGATAGTTTGTAATGGCTATCAGCTATGGTTACTGTTGAAATCAGATATTTTATGTCAAGTTTGAAGTGCATAAAGCATGAAGCTTCATTTATGGCGTATTACAATTGATATTGATCTTATTCTATGAGCAGTATATGATCCAACTCATAACATTAATTTGGTGATACATCAAACTATTAATCTATTAATCTATTAATCTATTACAACATTTATTCTTCCTCATATCTATTGTCATCCTCCTCATACCCCTCTACAGCAGTGTGCAACCGCTGCAACTTATCCATTACTTGCACAACAAACGGTCTTATCTCATTGATCTCCATCAGAGACAAATTATCAAATTGTAAATGCGATTCGTTAATCAACGACAACCCTTTCTTCACTTTGATCAATCTAACTTCGTGCAAATCTTGGATCTGTGATTTCAACTTGTATACCGGATCGTGCAAGTCATCTGGTGCGTTCTCAAAAAGTAGTTTTGACATCTCGAGCCAATTCACTGGTAAATCTGAAAACCCAGTCGCGTTATCAATTTCATATTTGTATAGTTCTTCAAGTTTAACCAGTGACAGCCAAGCTGGGGCCACTATACGACACTTGTTCTGTTTTTTCAAAATGAGGGCAAGCCACAGAGGCACCTGTATTCTTTGAGAAGCCATCAGTTTGGGGAGTTTATCTGTGATGAGCTCGAATTGATTAATTGAGTAATTTGGAATGATGGTGATGGGCTGATTTTCCGTGAGAAATTGGATTTCTTCTGGTGTGAAAGAACTCTTCAAATTGTTAGGCAGCGACATTTCTCTTCTCTTCTTTTCTCTCTTCTAACAGCACAATTAATTCACAGTCATTTCATTACAAAAATTTCGTGAAAAATTTCAGTTTTCCAATATTTTTTTTAACTCCACATCTACATCATAATTGAGCTCTGGTTGCCTCCAACAATGTTCAGAAGACTTGCTGTGAGCCAGCGGCACTTTAGCACAAACAAGCTGGCACAGCCGTTGTTTACTGCAAAAGACCACGCGGAAAAGAAAGATCTGATTCTCTCCATTTTAAGACTCACAACTACCAAAAGAGAAACCAATCAATATCTTAATAAATACTCATCTTTCATTAGCTCAACAGACGGGAAAGAAGCTCAGAAATGGCCTTTTAGAGTTGTGCTAGTTAAAATTAAAGGAGATCTCAGACAATACCCACCGAATGAACTAACGAAGTTCAATAAAACTTTGAAATATATGAAAAAATTAGGAGCCAATCCAATCCTGTTCATAGACCCAGATTTCTTAGCCAAACAACATGTCCGTGGCTTGGTGCATAATTTTGTTGAATGTGACAACATTTTGTTTGAACAATACAATCTTTTAACTCATTCATTGGAAAAAGATGATGTTAAATTATCACCAGTTCGTTGTCTTTTAACAAATGGGAAACTTGATGCTCCTAATCGACTTATTGAGCCAATGAATCAAGGACAGGTTCCCGTGATTTTTCCGTACATTTATGACACTGAACATTCAAGGGAAATATTATTGAATTCAACAACTTATTTGAAAAATTTTGTTGTTCAATTATACAATTTAAACAAGAATAATAAAGATCTGGAAATTACAGTAGAAAAAGTTGTATATTTGGATAAGTTAGGCGGTCCTCCATCCGTGGAAAGATCAAACAATTCACATGTCTTCATCAATTTGAATCAAGAATATGATAGAATTATCTCGGAATTGAATATTGGCCATTTATCTATTCCTGTGAAAGAGAGTCATGTTGAAAATCTGAGCTCAATGAAAGAGGTGTTAAGTGCATATGAATCTTTGGACTTAACTGGTATGATTACAACTTTGGAAGTTGCTAATGAAAATATGAATATGAATCCAATCATTTATAATATTTTAACAGGAAGGAGTTTAATTAGTTCATCGTTACCATTGAACAAATTCAATAGAAAGAAGATTCATGAACAGATCAGTAAAACTACTGTCATTAGAAAAGGACTTGATATAAGTATACTTACATCGATTGATCAATTAGATCTTGTCAAATTTAAAACATTGATTGATGATTCTTTTAAAAGATCATTGAATTTAAACCATTATTTATCAAGAATTTCAGCAAATTTATCCTCCATCATTGTTGTTGGTGACTATGATGGAATTGCTATAATAACAAATGAACATGATGCTAAGAACAATGTGAAACCTTTTGCGTATTTAGATAAATTTGCCATATCCCGAAAAGTTCAAGGTTCATTAAGCGTCGCAGATATAATATTCAATATTCTTAAAACCAAATATAAATCCCAATTGATTTGGAGATCAAAAAAAGTCAATCCTGTTAATAATTGGTATTTTCAAAGATCAAATGGAAGTATCAATTTGAAAGATTCGGAATTCAGAATGTTTTGGTTTGGTTCCATGGCTGAGAATGAAGTTTACGGTATCATGGACGTTACTAAGCATATCAAACCTTCTTGGGATGACTGTACATAACATTTTGACTTATTTATTATAATACACATTTGTGCAAACATTTAAAAATTTCCATTCAAGGGCTTTACCAATAATATTGCAATTTTTTGCTCTATATATTGTGAATTAAAACTACAATTATTAAGTTTTTATAACACATAATATTATTACATTGAAATTACAGAACAGTAAGTGATAGAGAATAAAGAAAAAGACAGAAAGAAAAGCGATATGAAAGAAAGTTGTAAGTTTAAATAAAACCTTGAATTATGATTTTTCATTGTTTTGTTCTTCTGCTAATTTATTAAAATCGAATTCAAAGACATCTTCAACTGTTTGATCTGAAGTATTTTCAAATTCACTATCAGATTCAAAAGAACCTTTATTGAAATCGAATATTTGATGAGGATTCTCATGATGATTATCAGTATAAGAACTGTTCATGATCAATTGAGGATTAATACAATTTGAATCTTGAAACTCGTTTAAGATTGGCTCTTCAATATCAAAATCATTTAAACCGAAAAAATCTGTAGTTTGACCATTATTAATGCCATCGAAATTTGAATTCAAGAATTCTTGTAAAACTTCACCAATTTTATTATAATCAATTGGTGATTGAGCTTCAGTTTCTTGTTCTTCCACAGGTTTAATTGATTGTTCACCAAAGATTTTCAATTGTAATTTATATTCAAGTTGGTGAACAGATAAACCTGCATATTCACAATCAAACCAACACATAGCTTGCACAATTCTATCTCTATGACGTTTTAAACATGATCCCATAACTGCAGTTTCATAATTATCAAGGATTTGATCAATAAAGGTTTTACTGAATGGAATCTTACCATTGATTAACTCATAGAAGGCAACTAGTTTTCTTGCAATTCTTTTCTCAACTTCTTCTAAACTAGCTTGTTGATTATTATTAAACTCATATTGAACTTGTTCAAAAACACCATCAATTGGATCTGTGTATGACATATCCAATAATTGTTCATTCATACGGAAAACCCCAATTGGTAAAGAAGTTTGATAGTAATGGAAAAATTGTTTAGCTTTTCTAAGTTTCATATCTTCATCATCTTCACCCAAGATTAATCTGTATGATCCATTTTTGATATCATTTGGAATGTTTTCAATTTCTTGTGGTAAAACATGAAATTCTCCGATTGATTTGAATTCAAAAGTTTCTGGTACATTAGATGAGACAGTGGAAGAAATACCATTACTACCAGTTACAGTTGGTTTTTTTTGACCTTGAGCAGCTGGTTGTTCAACAAAGTCAATTGATCTTTTAGTTGCAGTAATTAGAGATTGAGAGTTTGATTTTTTAGCTCTTGGTTTAGGTGAATGTTTTCTAACTGGAGATTTAACTCTTGGTTCTCCATTTACAACAATTCTTTGATAATGATCGAGATTAGGAATAACAGGAATATTTTCCTTCAATTGTTTTCCATTTGGAATGAACTCAATTCCTTCTTTAAAGAAACCATAAGAACAGGATTGAATATCCAAAAAGACACATTTGTTCTCTTTACAGAGATTTTTTTTACATTGGAATGCGTACTTTGAGTTTGAGTCTTCACATTCACAGAGAGAATTTTTACCTTGAGCAAGAGAAGCTTGAGTAAGTTTGACTTTAATCTGAGAATAATCTGGATCATAACCATTACCAGGTCTACCTCTATGTTTGATGAGATAAACCTTACCTTCCTCAATACGTTCATAATGAGTGCAATCATAAGGTCTGTGACCTTGAAGACATTGAGTGCAAGTGAACTGGTTGTAAGCAGCGTAGATACCCATTGCTAGTAAGAGAATATTATGTTTTCAGTAGTAAGAAAGTATTTGGCTTTAGCTGTTCTGAAGATAGATAGATAGAAAAGAAGAAAGAAATTAAAAATTAAAAAAATGGACAAGCACCTTCTTTTATAGTTTTCTGTGAGCACAGAAGTGGTTTATTTTGTCTGTATTTAGCTGAGAGCTGAGCTCCCTGTTTGAAAAGCTCATGTTCTTAAATGGATTATATTCTCATTCAAATTGGATCTGAAATCCAGTTTTGCCTACAAACATAGAAATCTTCTCTTCTCATTTAGAAATGAATTGTATTTCCCTTTTCTGGAAATTTAATTTTCTCTAAAGCTAGCTAACTTATCCAATAGAAAACTGTTAATGTTGATTGCCACATCTTTTAACTCGAAACGTTTGAGAATTTGACACATTTTGATATTGGCAGGTTTGAACACTGATTAATGAATTATGTGATTTGTATGCCGGTTATAAAATGAGAAATCATCGAAATTGCATTATTAGACTTATAGAAAGAATCGAGATCATTGATCTTATTCTGTTATAGTAGAGTTTTACTGGACTTGAGGGTGATAATGATTTGGTCATGAGGCTAAATATTGATTGATGAATATTTTCTATAACAATTAACGAAGGAATTAAACAATTAAATATTGTACCTCTAAACTAGCATAATTAGTATAAACTTGAACATATAACTACATTAATCGAATTAAATCACCTTCTCATTATTATTAGATATATTTTATACTTGATTTGTACCTTCTTTTAATTGAGTTGATTTCGATCATGATCACCGTTAAAAAGGTTTGAATTAGGTTAAAATAAGAGTGTGTTGAGTTGAAAAATCGATCATGAAATGATATGAGATATTTTCCATCGTTGAGTATAAAAGGAGCTTTCAGTTTCTTTTTCTTTTCTTCTTTCTCATCTCTCATAACAGAGTAACTAATTAAACATATTAATTGAAAAAATGGCTAAGCAATATGAAACAATTTGCAGTCCATGCTTCTACAAACAAGACAAATACTATGACACCAAACTCAGTTACCTTCATGAGACACATATCACTCATTTCATGAAAATCATCAGTTTATACAAGCAACATCGATCCAATCAACATGATAAATTATTCTCACATTTTGTGACAATTTCACCTTCACCCCATTCTGATACCAGAAGTACAATTTTTGTTAGCACCAAAATTGCTAATGGTGCAGCAGACCCATATTCTGTTTCTCATCAGCATGATATTCCAAATGTTTATAATCCATTCAGATTTAATGCAGATGAAGAGCTTGCCTCTAGAGAGAAATTAATTCATGTTTCTAAAATTTTGGAAGAAAGTGTTAAATATATGGTTGCATTGGGATTGAATGATTTCCCAAACATGGTGAGCACACGTTTGGATACCACTTCTTATTTTGGAGGTTCTAATTATAAAGAGTGTGTTGCTCAATTGAATTATGATTTCTTACCTGGTGAATTGAAACAAACTCCAGATGGATTTATTAGATTATATCGATTTGATCCTGCTCCAAACCGCTCAAAAGGTGCTAAAGATTCCACTTATTATTTACATAATGGTCGTGATTATACTGATGATGAAGAAGGTCCGGATTATGTACCAGAACATTTCATTGGTCGAGTTGGTAGAAACCATCCAAAAGATGTTTCTGGGTCTAATATAAAAAAAAGTCAATATAATGAGAATTTTGTTCCTTTATTATTCTGTGCTGCTTATACTATTGGATATGATGAAACGATGAAATACAGAAAATGGGAATTTCAAGTCAATATTCATTTCTTACCAAAAAATCATCCAATTTTCACATCAGCCGCCAAAGGTTTATTGAGTCAACATCCAAGTTTCAAAGCAGCAATGGACATTCATTCTTTTATAAAAGAATACGACCCAAGTTCTGATGAAAATAAAGCCAAGTTAGCCAAATTGAAAAAATTGAATTCTCAAATGTATGAAATAAAAGTTAATGATGAATTTAAAACTGAAAAACAATTATTAGATACAATGAATCCAAATATTGTTAGACAGTGTCACATTCAAGAAATGGATTTAGCAAAAACTAAATTTAGAAATGAAGTTTGTAATATTTGTCTTGAAGATTATGAGAATAATGAAATGGGTAGAAAATTGCATTGTGAGCATTTTTTCCATAAAAAATGTATAGGTAAATGGCTTGTTGATAATGATAATTGTCCTGTGTGCAGATCAAAAGATATTATGGGTCCATAGTTTTGGTATGTTTATTAATTAATTTGATTCATTTATTCCATGTAGATTGAAATAAAAAGGTCAATTTGTACCATCAATTGTATTACCAATAAAATCCGACAATTCATCATCAATGATAAAACCAGCAATATCACTACCAATAAATCTAATCTGCTGGTTTTGACTCAAAATCTGTTTTAAATATTTGAATCTATCATCATTTGTTTCAATAGATTTAACTAAACCTTTCTCAATTTGGAAAATCACATTAGTTTTTAATTCATCGTTTGTTATTTCAATTTCAAATTTTGGAGTTGAACCAAAGTTATGTTCCCAACTTCTCAGTTTATCTTCAATCTCTAAAATTTCTTCATCACAATCGGATTCATTGATTTCAACAATATCAATGTCACCATAAATTTTCATAAATCCTGTGCATAAACTTTCAATAAACAATTCATTATCAATAATTGACAAATTTGTCACTGGAGATCGTACACTTTCAACACTATTACATTTGAACTTAGTGATGCGATCCAATTCTTTCCTGTTCAACAATTGTTTCAAAACAGATAGATTTGAATTTAATAACATAGTTCCATGATGGTAAGCTTTGCCCTTGGCAATTTTATACGCACTCCCACTTAATTTTTTCTCTTCAATACATAGGTCACCACGTTCATTGCAATAAATTTTCTTGTGTTGACTAGTCATTTCATTCAATGAATTGATTTCATTTACAATCAATTCACTAAATTTCTTCCGATCAAACTCAAATCTTCCAGTTATATAACTATAGTTAATGTTTCCTAAATCATGTACGACTGTCCCACCCCCGCTTAATCTTCTAATCAAAGGGATTTTCAAATCGTTTATTAGTGGGAAATTTGTTTCTTTCCATGGATTTTGATTTTTGCCTATAACCACACATGGAGTGTTGATGTAAGTTAATAGACGTTGTGATGTGAATGGTTTTGTCATGGGAGTGTTGTTGAAGATATAGTCTTCCAAAGCTAGATTTTTGAAAGGGTTGGTCAAATTGGAGATAAATATTTTTGGTGATGGATCTCTAATATGGTCTTTTAAAGTTTTTGTTGGTGTGAAGTTGTTGAATTTTGGTAGTATTTCTTGTTGATTTGAGACACCAAACAGCTCTGCATGCTCGTTGTTGATCTCGTCTATCTCGCTGGTAGTTGAACCTGCTTGCTGATTGGTGGTTGTGGATGAAGATTCGGTGAATAAATCTGAGTAGAAATTGTTGAGTTCGTTGTGCTTGTCGTCTCCGTTGAGGTCATCCTGGAAAGGGGAGTGGGACACAAATCTTTTATTCAGATTCCTGTAACCAGCCAACCGGCAGCTCTTCGCCCTGCTCAACACCAACATCACTTTCATTTTTTTCTTTCTCTCTTTCTTTCAATATAAAGATTCAAGAATGCATCGATTTGGAAAAAAAAAAAAAAAAAAAAAAAACCGTATAAAAAATTATTCTACATGTACATAGTTACTAGTTATTAGTTAAGTTGTTAACCAAGTTAAAAGAAATGGACAAAGAATACAGTTTAGAAGCGCTGCTACTCAGCAGATCGTACAGTGATTCAAGCAAGATCAATGAACTGCTGGAACAGCGGTATCTCCTCAACGGAAAACCATATCTATTCATATCTCCAACAGTCACAACAGATCAACATCAACATCAACAACAGCAAGGAAAATCAACACGATTAACCACAGTTAAAGATCAGTTCGGATTAAAGACAAAACATGTTTTCAAAAAATATATGGATGATACAATAAGATTGCAACGTGTGGCCAGAAGGAAGTTACAAATGAATAAGAATTTAAGAATTGAAATGTTGGAAGAATATGGAAATTTACCTAAATTCAATGATTTTTTGAAATTGAATGAACTTTGGAACGGATACATCCAAGATTTGCTAGAGATTGATGTCAAGAATCCAAATAAACGTTTGAATTTACAACAGGTGTTGTTGAAACTATCATCTGCTGATTTCAATGGATGTTTTATGAGAGTTCTGAAGAGTTGTAATAAGAATAATATTGGGATGAATGGAATAGTTGTTTATGATTCCAAGAACTATTTTATCATTTGTGTAGATCGATCTGTCAAGGATAAGGTTGGTGGGTTTAAAATGATTGAGAAAAAGGGGACATTGTTTAGTTTTGTTGTTCCATTGTTTGATTTTTTGAAAGATGATATTGACCAAAACGATGGGAATTATATGGAGTTTACGGTTGTTGGGAGTAGGTTTCAGTTTAGAAGTGCAGAGAGATCGGGAAAGAAGTTTAAATCTAAGAAAGTTGATGATTTGGATATATAGTCTTTATAGACGTTGTAAAGCATATAGGGAAGTTCCGAGGGTGGGGAGAATAGAATAGTACAGTTTAGTTTATTGGTAAAGTCATATTGAAGGAAGAGCCAAACCACAGGATGATCGTTGACCACCAAAACAAAAAAAGAAATATACAGTTAACTGTGAAACAATTCAATGTTTTTTCTTCGATTTCTTTTGTTTCTTGCGGGACAACTTGTTTTGTTTCTGGTTGTACATCAAGTCCTGGACAGATTCCGACAACAGGTACTCATCTTGCTCATTGAGTGGTTGGACAGCGGTGGATGGTTTAGAAGAAGAAGAAGAAGGGTCCATTTTCAAGATCTCTGTCATTTGGTAATCTGAGATGGAAGTCTCCAACTCTGCATTGTCAATAACGTTCATGTTGACAGGAACTTCCTTAGTAGTCACTTGTGTCTCTGTTAAATTGTTGTGTTTCCACTTGAGATTCAAAGCGGCCACCTCGGCATAAGATAGTTTCTTGATATCGATGTTGATGAAGTCGTTCAAAGAGACATCAGGGTCTGAATCTTTAGCAGTAGTGTTGGCAGTAGTATCAGTAGCTGCTTCGCCTAGAGTGTTTGTTGAGATGGTGATGAACTTGTTGTTGTGGTTGTACAAGGAGCCATTTAACTCTGTTCCCCTGGCTGTTTCCTTTGGGCTGTTGAACCACGAAAAGAGAAACATTTTGGATGGCTTTGAGTCTTTGGCAGTCTGTAGAGGGGATGTGATGGCACACTTTGGCTGTTGCTGTGCGCTGCTTTGGAAGAAGAGCAACAGCAAGTTGAATTGTGAATTATAGATTAAAAAGTAAACAATAAAAGATAAACAACATTAGAAAAAGCGTTTGACACAAAATGGGTGGCGTTTTCAATAAATTTATAATACATATCATAATTATATATAAGCTAGTTTAAGCCTCAAATGTTTGGGAAAACAGCCGCAACAACGCTTACAGCGCTGTTGATATTGGTTCCGGCTGTGCTTCTGGAGTTGTTTCCACCAATTGCAAGCCCAAACGGACAAGAACTCGCTGGGTTAGAGCATTCTTCGCAGATTATCGCCAATTTAGCTGCCCTTGCAATTCTCATCTACACCATCACATTCCTTCTCAGTTGGCCATGGAAATGGCACGACCAGATAGTCGAACTACTCAGCAATGCTGCTTTAACTGAAAAAAATGCTGCTCAATTGGATAAACAGAGAAAGATCTCGTTGTTTGTGTGTTTTCTTTCGCCGTTTGCAGCTGCTCTGGTGCTACTCGCAGTGCGAAGTTACATTTTTCCATCACACTACAGGTACACACTAGTGCTTTCCAACCTCAACATCGTTTTATTCGTGGCCATTGGCTTGATCAAGTTCATTCTCCAAATAACAGATAATATCCAGTCTCATACCGCATCTTTGGTTGTACGTCCATCATCACAGACACAACAACAGCATCAACAATCACCAGGTTTGTCACTCGTTAACACAAGATATTCACAGTTGCAACAAGACTACAACACATTGTCCCATAATTTCAACGAGCTACATTCTCAATTTATGGAGTACCATACTTTTTCATCCAATTCAATCAATGCCTTACAAGCTGAAATCAAGTCATTAAAACAAAACACATATTCCATATATGGTTATAGAGTGTCTTCCATTTCACCGTTCCACAGTTCGCCTCTTCAATTGAATCAAAATAACAATAAAAACATAAATAAAACCCAAGATCAGCAGCAGCAGACACAAGAACAAAACATCACAATCATGCATATCGCCACTTTCGTTCCATTATCTATCCTCAAAATTATACATGCAATCATGTTGGAGATCTTGGAGCGAATAACTGCTGAACAACATCAGAATTAATCATTAACTTCTCATTTTCTTCCTGATTGGTTCCAACACTTCGGTCTCTGTGTCTTCTGAATCTTCTTCTTCGTCATCCCCATCCTCTTCTTCTTCTTCTTCCTCCTCTTCTTCCTCCTCCTCATCGTCATCTTCCACCTCAACTTCAACTTCAACTTCACCTTCTTCTTCTTCCTCCTCCTCATCGTCATCATCATCCTCATCGTCGTCATCATCCTCATCGTCTTCAGCGTCTTCTAAATCATCCATTGCATTATTCTTCCCAACAATTCTACCATTCCTCTTACTACCTCTCAATACTTTTTTACCAGCTTTAGCATCATGATTAACAATACTATGATCATTATTATTATTATTATTATTATTATTATTATTTTTATCATTAACGTTTCCAATTTTCTTACTTTTAAACCCACTAACCAAAACACCAGTGGTTTCCACACTATTATTCTCTTTGAAAAACCATGGTCTTAGATTCTGTGTCTTTTGAAACACCATCATTCGCTTAAATAAACCTTCATCATTCTCAATCTTATTCAATAACTCGTTCAGTTGTTTATTATTCTTAATTTTTCTCAACAAAACATCACTCTGTTCACTTAAAACAGATGTGCCATTCTTCTCTGCCTCCAAGGCCTCGATGTTCCCAAGTATATCCAGCAGCGAGTCAATTTTGCTGCTTAACAGGTTGTACTGGTCTTTACTGCTTTTATATTCCATGTCCAATGTGTTTTGACGAATCACTTCTTTCTTCCATAATTTAACCAATTTCTTGTGTGCTTTACTAAAAAAAAAAAGTTTGTTATTAGTTTGTGATTGTAAATTGGAAAAGCTGCGACCCAAAGCACATACGCATATTCTTCTGTGCTCATTGTGATTTTTATTCTTTGCAATTGAGTATAAAATTGCTAAATTTTTTATCTATGAGTGAAATTTCGAATTTTTTTTTTCCTTCTCTTTTTTCCGACATGTACTGTGTACATAGTGAAGATCTACTTTTTTAATTATGTAACGTAAACAATTTATTTAATATTCTAGAAATTTATTGGTTCATAGAACTTTGTCTCTCATAAAATTCCACGATTTGGTCACTGGAAGTGGCATCTTCAATCCCTTTATCATCTCTAATTCTCATGAATCTAGGAAATCTTAATGAGATTCCACGATCAAATACATTGGAACCAGCTTTATAAATTGGACTTAATGATAAATCTGCTGTTAGCACTTCAAACAGCATGCTTGGTTGAAACCAAACATCTGGAGCAGCACCTGAACTTCCATCATATGAATAATAACTAACTGGTGTGTCAATCGTAGTTTTAGACAATGTATCATATAAATTAAGCAGCATTTCATCTGAAAATCCAGTACCAATTTTACAACAAGTTTCAATTTCTTCTGTATCTTTATTATAACAGCCTAATAAAAATCCACCATATTTACCTGTTCTTTTACCACGACCATAATAAGCACCCATAACAATTAAATCTAAAGAATCTCCAACTCCAGCAAGATAATCTTTTTTCAATTTTAACCATGAATTTGAACGTTGACTTGGTCTATATGGGTCAGAATCAAGTGTTTTAACCATTAATCCTTCGCAACCATTTTTAATTGATTCTTCCAAAAAATTTTGTAGTTCTTCAGTATCAGAAGTTATTGAACTTGTAGCAAATTGAAATTCGCCTTGAATTGGTTTTAAAATCTTGTATAGATATTCTCTTCTTTTTCTTAAAGGTAATTGGATTAAAGATTGGTCATTATAATATAAAATATCAAATGCAAAAAGACAAACTTGAACTTTAATATCTTCAGTGTTAACATCTTTCCGTTTTCTTGTACTTAAAACTTGAAATGGTAAAATTTTATTTTCAATTCTATCCCAAGCAACAGCTTCACAATCTAAAATTAATGAGTTTAAATTTGGATTTTGTTTTAAAAAATTTTTAAAATGATTAATTAAATCTGGATAACGTTGTGACATATCTTCTGAATTTCTTGAATAAATTTTGATTTCACCACTTGGAGTTAAATGGACCTGAGCTCTTTCTCCATCATATTTATATTCACATGTAAACTCCTCACCGGTAAATCTATCCAAAACTTCACTAATTGATTTTGTTGGTTTAGCTAACATTGGTTTTAATGGAATCCCTGGTTTTAAAGTACAATGCTTACTAAGGTTTAGAATTCCAAATTTAATTGCAGTTTTAATAATAATTTCATAATTTGGAACTTGACAAAATGCATCTCTAATTTGTTCTTCAGCTTCAACTAACATTTCTTGAGTTATCTTAATTTTTTTTTTATCATTTGTCTCATTTTTTTGTTCAAAAATTAATAAAGCTTTTGCTAATGAAATTAGCACAGTTTTTTCAGCTAATCCAATTCTTAACTTCGATTCCAAAGATCTAATGATAAATTTCGCTTCAAGTCCATTCGATGCAGTCAATAATTTTTTAATAATGTTAATTTTCTTTTGCTGAGAATTTGCACCAGTAATCATGGAAATTTTTTTCAAATCTTGGAAAACTCCAGTGACAGTTAAAGGCTTTGGTTTAAACATTGTTGGTTGCACTGAACGTGCTTGTAATGCAACTAAACCTAAATCACCTGTTTCAACATACTTATTTTTAATGAACTGAGTTGATTTACCAGTAGATTCACTAATGGTTTTGATTAAAATTGTTTCACCTAAGCCTAATTCAAGACCTTCATAATCTGGACCTAGTCTGTTAATGAAAAGGTAAGTGATTGGAATCAATTCTGACGGATTGGTCATTAGAACTTTGAGGAAGAAATCTGAAGCTAATTGAATAATTTCTAATCTTTTTGGAGTATCTTCAATTTCTTTGAAAACTTCCACAACAGAACTGTATAAAATTGGTTCAGCATTTGCTGTTGCTGGGATATCTTCTAGATCTGGGATTGTTGTATGTGACAGCAACTCTTTTGCGTCTTCACGATCTTGCTTTTCCGTATCTGAATCAAATGCTAAACTGTCCTGTTCTGTTTCTTTAGGTTCCGCTGTCACAGATTCATCTTGTTTCTGCTTCTTGGTCTCTGGTTCATTCTCTGGAGCAGCATTGACTGCTGCTTCTTCCTGGTCTCTTTTCACTTTTGGCTTGGAAAGCATGCTGAAAATATCGCGTTGCTGGGCCATTTTGAGCGCGATTGAGGTTGTATAGTGTCTTTTGGTTGTATAAGAAACAGTTCTGTGTGCAGTTGTGAGCAGCAAAAATCTTTTGATAGCAATTCTAGCTATCAGCATCTGCTTCTTTTGCAACACTGAATTTTTTTATCAAAATAAATTTTCGTGTCTGAAATTTTTCTTCTTTTATTTTGTATGTATGTAATGAAGAGAAGCTGAAAGAATGGCCAATAAGCGAAGACCGAAGAAGACCCGTGTGCCGTACAGGAAGTATGGGGCAGACGGCGTGGTTCTCACAAATCTGTCTGTGAAACAAGTACAGAAGAACTACAGCAGCAATTACGATTCAAACAGCGATATTGAAGATGAGATAGAAGAAGATGAAGATGTTCAGCAGCAATTCCATCAGCTCAGCATACGACATGGGACACACAAGTCTAAGATATCAACACAGGATAACTTAGTTCCAATAAACCCTGCACATAGAATGAAACTGCCCATTGAAATCATTAATTTGATTATACAATACACCAACGACTTGAGTCCCAAGTACCTGCTCATCAACAAGACACTTTACAATCTATACATACCCACGCTGTACAAACAACCCAAGATGACCCCTAGAAATTTCAGACATTTTGTTGAGACTCTGAGTAAGACCAATGGGACATATGTTAAAGATTTGGATCTTTCTATGATCATCCAGACAGGGAAGAACTCTTATGTCTCCAAATTGTTGAGACGTTGTTCCAGCTCATTGACCTCTTTCGTTGCTCCACAAACAAGTTTTGGGTTCTCGCCTCTGATAAGTTTGAGACTATGCTCCAAAATTGAAAGATTGGATTTGAGACTTGTTAGTGAGACTGTTAATCTTAGTGATTTATTCCATTCCATTAAAAATGCCACTAATTTAACACATTTATCATTTCCCAGAGTCTCATTTACTGAAAATCCGGACCAGTTTGTAGAAACATGGCCTCCTAAACTATGGTACTTACGTCTCAGTGGAGGCATTTCCAATCATTTCATCACAAATTCTGTTTTCCCTCAGACAATCACCAGGCTGGAACTGACACATTGTCCTACATTGAAAGAGTTCTCAATGTACTCCTTACTAACAAAATTTGGCTCTAATTTGACACATTTATCAGTGGCATATCCAATGCCAGCATTAGGTCAAAACTCATTAGATTTCATTTTCCTGTATTGTCCATCCCTGGTTTTTCTACAGCTGAGTGTGGATTACTGCACTCGTCAGCTGTTCACAGAGGATCTACTGCCATATCCAATCTCAACAGAAAGACCATTAAAGACTCTGCTGATTGAATCAAGTGGAAACTTGGGTCAAGGAAGAGATAAATTACATCCAGATGATCTGACAATTGCACTGTTGGAAGATAGACTGCCATGTTTAATGAATGTGCGTGTGACACCCAAGATGGGATGGGATTTTCAAAGTGACGATGTTGCTGATCTCGTGAATATTTTGGAAGAGCGTGGAGGTGGATTATACTCGTCAGTTTACTGAATTTTGCAGGGTTTTTTTTTTCCTTGCTGTTTACATAAATGAATGAATATTTATTTGCATTTTTGATCCTGTTGTTGTCTTGTCTTGTTTCAACTACACTTAAATCCTAAACTTCAATCTTTCTCTCATTATTAGAAATTCTGCAGCTTTGTATGAAAATAAAAAATAAATCCCAAAATTAACGACGTGTTTCTTCCCAACTCAATTTCTAAGAGATTAACTGTTAAAACCCAACCACAATGGCAAAGAAGAAGACAGTCGTGTTGCCTAAACAACTGGTGAGCCACGAACAACTTTCAGCAAGTCAATTGGCCACAGAAAAAGGCCCTCAAAGAGAGTTCATTTCAACCAAAATTGACACCTCATCTATTGCCAAAGCAGCTTTCACTCGTTATGACTACATTTCACTTGCTGGTCTAATAGCACTTGGTGTCTTCACACGTATCATTGGCAACACAAAGCCAAACGCAGTGATTTTTGACGAAATTCACATCGTTTCTTTCATTAATAGATATTTAACAGGTGGTTACTTCAACATCAATCAACCTCCATTAGCAAACTTATTTTACTACACTGTGGCTAAACTAACTGGTTACTTCACGCCATACTACGTTAGAGCTACTGGTGAGTCTTATGCTGGTTCAGGAATCCCATATGGTGCATTAAGATTTGTTTCTGGATTATCAGGTGTTTTAATCATTCCAATTTTCTATGCAACTTTAAGAGTTTCTGGTGTTAGACACTTGACTGCTACTGTTGTGTCTTTGTCCTTGGTGTTGGAAAATGGATTGATTAATATCTCAAGAATTTTCATTGCTGAATCTTTATTTATGTTATTTTTTGCAATAAGTGTTTATGCTATCAAAACATTACAATTTCAACCTAAATTTTTCACAAATAGATGGTATAAATTTATAACTGTTGTTGGTTTGTCATTAGGTTTACAGATCTCAACTAAATTGATTGGATTTGCCACTATTGCTTGGGTTTTAGTCATTTCAATTTTTAGAATTTGGAATTATTTAGGTGATTTAAAAATTTCTAATTGTTCAATTGTCAAGTTAACTTTAAACAAACTATACTTCTTCTTAGTTGTTCCATTTGTTGTTTATTTAGCAGTTTTTGCATTGCACATTTCTTCTTTATCACAATACACAAAAGAGGCTTCTTTATTATCAACAGGTTATCAAAAATCTTTGGACAACACTTTTTTGGAAGATATTCAAAGATACGTTAGATATGGTAACACAGTGACTTTAAGACACGTTGATACAAAAGGTTACTTACATTCTCATCCTTATAATTATAGAGGAGGTTCTCAGCAACAACAAGTTACAGTTTTTGATAATCAAGATTATGATAATGAGTGGATTATTGAACCAATTTTTGATATGCCAGTTAAAAATCAAATTATTGAAAGCTCTGCATCAATTAGATTGAAACATAAAGGTACAGGTAAATATTTAAGAGTCAATAATGAAAAACCACCAATTTCGGAACAAGAATATGATTCTGAAATCAGTTGTTTTACCAATGAAACTCATGGTCCTGGTAATAACGAGAATTTTTTTTTGAACACTAAATATCAACAAGATCCAGATGATAAATATTTGACTCCACTTAAATCCAAGTTTGTTTTATACTCAAATGTTAAAGCATGTAATGTTTTGAGTCATGATATTAAATTACCATCATGGGGATTCAATCAAAAGGAAGTTTTATGTGTTGGATCAGCCAATCAAGAACGTGCATTGTTTTATATTGAAACAAACAAAAATGATGAATTCAAAGATTCAAATATTTTAAATGTTACAACACCATCATTTTTATCTAAATTTATTGAAATCAATTCATTAATGTTTAAATTAATTAAAAGTGAAATGGTCAATTATAAAAACCCTCAAAACTTACCATCACCAAAGACATGGCCTTTATTAATCAAAGGTATAGGTTTATATAGCACCTCGAATTCACTGATTTATGCATTAGGTAACCCAATCAACTATTGGTTTACTTTAGTTGTTTTGACATTTGGTATTGTTTATAAATTAGCAGATTTATTGATTCCAAAATCCAAAAAAACATGGGTAAATGATTTAGAAACTTATAGTTATTTCCAACATTCTTTGGAATTTATTGCTGGTTGGGTTGTTCATTATATTCCATATGTACTAACAGATGGTGAATATTTCCAATTTTATTATTTACCTTCATTATATTTTGGTTTATTATTAATTGGTATTACTTTAGAAGTCATTTTAGCTAAAAATGAAAGATTAGGCTTAAGTTTAATAATTTTATTTGGATCAATGAGTTATTATTTTTATAATTCATTGAGTCCAATTACATTTGGAACTAAATGGACTGAAACTGCTTGTAAAGTTGGACAGTTGTTACCAAGTTGGGATTTCTATTGTGAACGTTATGGTTCTATTCCTGGCTCCATATGATAATTTACAGTACAGTTTAATATATATTATTATTAGAAAAATACAAGAGTTTAGATTAATATTCCTATACTTCAGTTTTCGAACTTATAACATCTTTAGCAAACTTGAAAATCAATTCATTACACCAATCCAATAACTCATCTTTCTCTTTAATTTTAACAATTTCCAATTCATCTAATTTCTGCAATTCCAATTGTAACTGATTAATCCTTTCAATCTGTTGCCCAGGCGTCACATTTGCACCAGGCAAAGAGTCAATTAAGGTTATTATCTGTCTTGTCTTTAATATCAAATCATTGCTCAATTCATTAACATCAGCTTTGAACTTCTCTTCATCTGGTAATTCTTCCACATCCTTTTTCGCTATTTTCTGTTCATTTGGGGCCGGAATGTTGTCGTGGTTTCGGTCAACGTAGACTAAGGATGCAATGAACTGGTTGAGGAGCTGGTCGAGACAGTCTTGTAGTTGTGTGAGTCTATCGGACATGGTTTCTTTTATGTATGATGATCTTTGATTTATTTGATTATTTATTTACTATTGGAAAAAAAAAAAAACTATTCTATACAGTTTATGCTCAATATTGAAAAAATTTAATAGAGAACGATGAGCGACTCACTTTCAAACGATTTGCTGCCTTCACACACAACACAGACAGCGCTGGAAGACGATGAATTGCTGGAATTGATGGAATTGATTGAAACCCATGATTTTTTACAGCATCAATTGTTTGATGATTTAAAAGAATCTTTTTTGTTGTTGAGTAGGATCAATTATCATTCTAGATTAGAGAAGTATGGTATGGACTGCTGGGACAAGTGTGTGAATAGTGTCAGTATTGGTTTAGATAAAGAGACTGAGAATAAATCAGATGAATTGAAGAATAATGAGAATAAAAATGGAAAGGAAGAAGATGTTGTACAGGATGGCAAAAATGAGGTGAAGGATATAGTTAAATTTAGGTTAATAAATAACAATGAGATCAATGCATTGAAAAACTTTGCTTTCCCATCATTTGAACTACGAAACTGTTCTAAACAATTCAACAAATCATTACAGTTAATAGTGGATTTAGTCAATACTCGTACCACCATTGATCAGAAACTCAAATCTTTGAACCATTAAGCTTCTTCTACATAATCCATCAACTTAATAAAATACAATCATTATTTAAAACTAAACATTCAACACGAAAACCTAGTCAGTCAGTATATATATAAAATAAAAAATAAAAAAATAAAATATCATTTCATCATTAGCAAGGGACTTTAGGATAAATGTTGTGACTATATCGGATCAGACAACATCAAAGAACTATTTGATTCGTCATTTATCAAATCCAAATCCAACTCACAATCAAATTCAACAATAGCATATTCGATTTTTTTCTCATGTCTTGAATATTTTGCAGCTCTCAACATTGCAATTTGGTCATCAATTGGTGGTTCACAACCTTCATCATCTTTGAAAATATGATCAAAATTGATCTTTTTGGTGAATGATTCAATTGAATTTTCTAAATCTTTTAAATCTGGATTTTTTTGCAAGTTAGGAGATGATGGTATAGGGATTGGTAATGGTTCTGATGGAGACGATGTATTGATCCCATAAGTATAGTTTGGGTTGAGAGTGTTTGGGTTGATGAACGAAGATCTTAAGAAAGATTTACGTTGGGAATTTGATCTTGTTGGTGTGGTTGAATTGATGTCATAAACTGAGTTTTTTCTTAATCTTGATGGTGTTGAAGTTGTTGATGAAGACTCGTAGATGGATTTTTTCTTGTTTCTATTTGTAGATGGGGAAGTTGTGGATGTGAAAGATGTGTTCAAGGTGTTTAAAGAATCAGATCTCGTGAAAATTGAACTTGTATTTGTAGCACTTGAAAGCGATCTCTTGTTCAGTTGTGGAGAAGTGCAAAACATCTTGGTAGAGTCTTCTTTAGTTTCAGGAATAGGTGGTGGTGGAGGAGGTGGTGGTGATACAAATTTATCAACTAGGTTCAATTCTTCTTCTTCCTTTTCTTCTTGTTCTTCATCTAATTGGTTTTTTTGAGGTTCAGGATCCATTTCCAGATCCATATGCTGGACATGGTTGAAATCAAATGGAGTAGATATTCTTTTAGTGAATCTTGGTTTCCTAGAGTCTGCTGAGTTATTGATGGATAGCTTTTTAAAAGCGTTCAAGAAGATGTTCTTGTCTTTCTTAGTAGTAGTTGTTGAGTTGTCACAGAGTGCTGTGAAGTAAGAAGACGGTGGGAGTGGTGGGAGATCGATGTTTTTTTTGTTGAGAAGCACTGGTTTGCTTGAGTTGAGCGTTGAGATCAACGGGTTGTTGATTGTTAGTTTTGCAGATGCGTCGTCGTCTTCTAACCAAATAGATTCCATCTTTCTTTCTTTCTTTTTTCCTGTTGTTGTTGTTGTTGTTGTTGATCTCTGTTTACGTGTTGCTCCGTTGGTATTTATAATTCAAACAGCACAAAATCAAAGGTTCTCCAAAGCTCAGATAAGTTTCTGCAACACGAATTTTTTTTTTTTTTTCACGCGTTTTGATCAAAATTTCCCAAAACGTTAAATTGTGGAAAACTCGAAAAAAATTTCACCGATCCATCGCTAAATATTTTAAAATCTACATGAATTGAAGACTAAAAAGATTGAATAATAAGAAGCTGTGCTGCCAAAGGAGTTTCAAGTTTTCCCCTTTTTTTCGTAATCTTTTGAATCTTATTTGCTCACTAAATGATAACGATTTATCACTAAGTACTGTAGTCTGTACCTGAAGTCTCTCTATCCACAGATTATTTACAATTATTAGCCTTCAACTTCTTCAATTGCTGCTTGAACACATCACCTTCAGCAATTTCCCCTACACTTCTCTTTAATTCAACATTGTCCAAATCTTCACCAACAAGAACAGTCTGTTTATATGAATATAATCGTAATCTCCCATTCAATATTATTTTTAAAGCATGATCCATCAATTTATCATTCCTTTTGAAATCCAATAAGCTTAGTAAATTCTTTACATTATTGAAAGAACGAATTTGTAATGAGTTAGTGGCACCACTTGATACAATCAAATTTTGTGATCTTGAAGCTCTAATAACATTTAATGCGTTATTAATGAATTGAGATCTTGAATTTTCAATTAAAAAATTGGAATAAATGATTTCAAACTTAACACCTCGCTTAACAGCTGCACCAATTGTTTTATTTTTAAGAAATGTTGGTAATCTCACAGAATAATCAAATGTGATTATATCAATATCTAAATTATTACAAGCTAATAACAAAGCTTTCTCTGTTGTTGGTAATACTGCAATTATATCAAATGATGAAGATAATTTAGAAATAGATTGACCTTGACTTGGTTCATCGATTATTATTGTGACTCTTGTATAAATTTTGATATTGGATACAGTATTAGCATCTAATAGTTTCAAATTGATTGGGTTTAATGTTTTTTGTTGCGATAGTTTTTGAGAATGGTTTAATGTGAAGTTTAGTACTATATGAGTATAATTTAATTCTTTTAATGTGTTTATGGTGTTTTGTAAAGTAATTAATTGTTGTTTTGTTGGAGGAGTGTCATATGAAGTTTGAGGCCAATGGACATTACAATCCACAATCTTTTGCATTTTTTTTTATTGGTTTCCTCTGTATAATTCTGTTTTGCTATATAACTTCAATTCAGTAAAGAACAATATTTTTTTATAATTTGATGTTTTTCAAAATTTTTTTTTTTTTGTTGTACATACTTGTTGAAATTCTGTTGATAAAAATTAAGGTGTCACGTGATTTTTTTTCCAAAAATATAGAATAAACTGCCAGAAGAAGAACATTACCTAAACGGGATATTTATTTGAATCATTTCAAATTTCAAATTTGAATTCGAAATTATTTGATTTTGAGAGTAATTAACAATTTGAAAGGTATAAAAAATAGCAAGCTAAACAATCAGATCAAAAAAAAAAAAAAAACTAGAATTGCTCGCTTTCCGTAATTTTCATTTTTTTTGATTTTACAAATTCCAATAAATTTCCCACTCAATTTTCAAAATAAATTTGCGAGGTAAAAGAAAAAAAAATCATATGTTTCAAAATTCAAAATTCAGAAATTAGAAATCACAAATTTACTGAAGTTTGAAGTCTAGTCTAGCCAAGTTTTTCCTTCTCTGATTGCCTAATGTAGCAGTTCTGGCATCAAAGTAATGCACAAATATTCCTAAATTTTCCCAATTCATTTTTTCTGACAATGATTTTATCCCGCAAAACATCCTTTTTCAGTAATTTTTTTTTTTCGTTGTCATCATTCTTTTCTAATCAAACTTGTCTAGACACATCTTTTCCATGAATCCTTATCAAAAAATTCATAATCAAATATTTCATTGTTTGAAATATTTCTAATGGCCAAAATCTAGTCCACTTAATCTCAACTTCATATATATAACTCTAAACTCCTTACAATTTCTTCATATCACCTCAAATTTCATAACAATTAATATTAATATTCTATTTTTCTGCATCATCATACTACAATTAATTTAAAATTGTGTATATCCGTGGAATTGAAATAAATTGAGACATTATTTTCATATAACGAATCACAATTCATAGTTGTTTTCACAGCATCTGGTCATAAATATATATTTAAACACAACTATTTGCTGGTTCAAACTTCATTCCCATCAATCAATTATAATTTTTTACCCAATATAGCAGACTACATCATTTTACAAACTTACAAAATGTCCACAATAACTGAATCAATTGACACTTTACCAACCTATGAACAATCAGTTCTTGAATATAACCCACCTCCAATCTATTCAGCAGGTTCGTATAACGGATCAAGTTCATGGTCTTGTGATAAATTCTATCATTGCAGTATATCACTTGATTTTAATTCACAAGAATTAAAACAACAATCATCTACATTTTTCCAATCCCATTTTATAATAGCTCCATTGACAAATACCCAAATTAAAGATATTCAACAAGCTTTAACTATTCTTATAAAGGATAAACTTAAACAATTACAATTAAATATTGAGTTCATTGAAAAAAAAATAATATCAAGAATCGATAATACTGGATACATTGATTACTTAAGAATAACAACAATAGATGATTTTAAACGTATCCAACAGAAATTAAAAATGGAATTGAAACAATTACCTTATTTAATAAGATACTATTATTATTATAATAAATTAATCATGATGAATCAAAATGATTTAATCAAATTCAATATAAGTGGGAAAGAAATCGTTGAAAAATTGGGGATGATTGCTTCGATGATTCAAATGTTGAGTCAAGATGATGATATTAGTTATGTGCTAAAAGAACGTTCAAGAGTTTATAACTGTGCTAAAGAATTCATTGCTATTAGAGTATAAATTGCAGTCATTCCGGCTATTATTATTAATTGATTTTATTATTTATATACTACTGTGATAGTCGAGCAGTTTAATTATACAAGGGTTAATCGGTTTAATTTATTTGAATTTGTAGACTCCTTCAACTTCATATTAAATGAAATAATTCTAGATCTCAAAATCTTACAATTTTTATGTCAACATCTGAATTGAAAGAACTTTTTTAGGTCAAGTGCAAACAAGTGCACCTTGCTGCGCTTTCAACACTCAATCCAACGGAATATTTACTACTGACAAATGCTTCTTTTAATTGGCTGTTTGTGTAAATTTACCTAATAGCTTAGTCATCTGGAGCCTTTAAGGCTTTAAATTTGTGTCAAAATAAAGCGCCCTTTCAAATCCAGTTGTTTCAACTTTCGACTTGTTTTGAGTGAGTCATTTACACAAAATAAAGCAAAAAAATAGATCAGTTTTTCCACTTAGCTGTTTGTTGATAATTCTTTCAATTCTTCACATTAAACTGCTAAATTAATATTTCGATGACCTCTGAAAATTTTTGGTGAAAAAAAAAAAAAAAAATTTAAAGATCGATAAATTTATTGGTAAAAAAAAAAAAAAAAAATTCAATAAAAAATCCAATATTTACTCACAAATTTTCTGTCTCTTTCATTCGATCTGAACAAGAAGATGCTTGCACATAGAAGAGGAATGGCCACAGTGGCCTCCTTGTCCACACAGATCCCACAAAACTTCAAATCACGCACTCCTCCATACTCGAAACTGATCAACAATTTGGAAAAAGTTCAAAAAGTGTTAAATAACCAACCTTTGACTCTTGCTGAAAAAATCTTATATTCACATTTAGTCAACCCAGAAGAGTCTTTGGCTAAAGGCTCTATTCATAAGATTAGAGGTTTAGAATATTTGAAATTGAACCCAGATAGAGTTGCCATGCAAGATGCTTCTGCTCAAATGGCTTTATTACAATTCATGACCTGTGGTTTAAAATCAACTGCTGTTCCTGCTTCTATCCACTGTGACCATTTGATTGTTGGTAAAGACGGTGAAAAACAAGATTTGAAATCTTCTATTGCTACAAATAAAGAAGTTTTTGATTTTTTACAAAGTTGTGGTGAAAAATATGGTATTCAATTTTGGGGTCCAGGTTCAGGTATCATCCATCAAATTGTTTTGGAAAATTTCAGTGCACCAGGTTTAATGATGTTAGGTACTGATTCTCATACCCCAAATGCCGGAGGGTTAGGTGCTATTGCAATTGGTGTTGGTGGTGCTGATGCCGTTGATGCTTTAACTGGTACTCCATGGGAATTGAAAGCTCCAAAAGTTTTAGGTGTTAAATTAACTGGTAAAATGAACGGTTGGACATCACCAAAAGATATCATCACATACTTAGCTGGTCAATTGACTGTTAGAGGTGGAACTGGTTATATTGTTGAATATTTTGGTGAAGGTGTCGAGACTTTATCTTGTACCGGTATGGCCACCATCTGTAATATGGGTGCTGAAATTGGTGCAACTACCTCAACTTTCCCATATCAAGAAGCTCATAAACGTTATTTGATCTCAACAAATAGAGCTCCTTTAGCTGAAGCTGCTGATGAAGTTAATGCTAAATTTAATTTCTTAAGAGCTGATAAAGATGCTGAATATGATAAAATCATTGAAATTGATTTAAACACTTTAGAACCACATATCAATGGTCCATTCACTCCAGATTTATCAACTAAAGTTTCTGAATTTGGTAACACCACTGATGCAAATAAATGGCCAACGAATGTTTCTGCAGGTTTGATTGGTTCTTGTACGAACTCTTCTTATCAAGATATGTCAAGAGCTGTTTCATTAGTTAAACAAGCTGAATCTGTTGGTTTAAAACCAAAAATCCCATTTTTTGTTACTCCAGGCTCAGAACAAATTAGAGCTACTATTGAAAGAGATGGTTTAATTGATACTTTCCAAAAAAATGGGGCCATTGTTTTAGCTAATGCATGTGGTCCATGTATTGGTCAATGGGATAGATCTGATATTGATAAAAAATCAAGTGAAACTAATGCAATTTTCACATCTTTTAATAGAAATTTTAGAGCAAGAAATGATGGTAATAGAAATACAATGAACTTCTTAACCTCACCAGAATTAGTCACTGCAATGATTTATTCTGGTGATATGCATTTTAATCCTTTAAAAGATTCGATCAAATTACCAAATGGTGAATCTTTTAAATTTAACCCACCAAAAGGTGAAGAATTACCTTCAAATGGTTTTATTGCTGGTCGTTCTGAATTTTATCCAGATTTAGATCCAAAACCACATCCAGAAGTTTCAATCAATGTTTCACCAGAAAGTGATCGTTTACAATTATTAGAACCTTTTGCTCCTTTTAACAACAAAGAATTAAAATTAACTGTTTTATTAAAAGTTGAAGGTAAATGTACAACTGATCATATTTCTGCTGCTGGTGTTTGGTTGAAATATAAAGGTCATTTAGAAAACATTTCAAATAACACTTTAATTGGTGCTCAAAATAAAGAAACTGGTGAAGTTAATAAAGCTTATGATTTAGATGGTACTGCTTATACCATCCCAGATTTAATGATCAAATGGAAAAATGAAAAGAAACCATGGTGTGTTGTTGCAGAACATAATTATGGTGAAGGTTCTGCAAGAGAACATGCTGCTTTATCTCCAAGATTTTTAGGCGGTGAAATGATTTTAGTTAAATCTTTTGCTCGTATTCATGAAACTAATTTGAAAAAACAAGGTATGTTACCTTTAACTTTTGCAGATGAAGCCGATTATGATAAATTATCACATGGTGATGTTTTAGAAACTGTTGATTTATTAGATATGTTAGATAAAAACGGTGATAATGGTGGATTTATTAACATTAAAGTCACTAAAATGAATGGTGAAACTTTTAACATTAAAACTAAACATACCATGTCAAAAGATCAAGTTGATTTCTTCAAAGCTGGTTCGGCAATCAACCATATTGGTAACTTACGTCGTGCTGAACAACAAGCCAAAAACTAAAATGGTTTGGAATATCAATCAATCAATTCATTATTAATTTCATTACTTTTAATTCACATTCAACATTAAATAGATGTAAAAAATGAATCCATATTATTTATTTATTATTATTTAGAAAAAAATTATAAATTTTACAATCAGTTCTTATTATAAAATTACATTAATTGAAGTGTCTGTAGTATGTACTATTAAATCAAAAAAAATACTAAATTACACGGCCGGTGTTTTTCTGATCAAGCTTTGATCTCTTTGGACATATCCCAATGTCTATCATTATTCAACAAACATAATTCATGAACTCTCCATAATTCTAATAAAATCAATTCTTGTAATGATAAAACTGGTGAAATTTTTTCATTATTCAAACCATTTTGATTTGATGATGAAAAACTGAAAACTGAATTCTTTTTTTTCAATGAACTTAAATTTGGTGAGCTAGAATTACTTGAAGGTAATGAAACATCATTATAACTAACTTGTAAAAACTCTAAACTTGAAACAACTTTGAAAATTTTGAAAAATTTATCAATATTAATGATTTTTGTTCTTAAAAATGATTCAGAATTTCTGAAATCTTTATTACCTTCTTCAATAAATGTTAGATCTTGTAAAAATAAATTTATATATGGAATCACTGGTCTTGATGCTTTTTCATCTCCATCCTGTAATAATTTCCCAAGTTTATAACGATAACCTTTATAATTATTATTTGGGTGAATAATTTTTTTCAAATCTTCAAATAAGTTAAAATATTTGATTGGTAAATGATCAATTAAAGTTTCTAATCTTGATAAAATATGATTTTGTAAACTAATAACAATTGCAGCCAGTGAATTGAAATTTTTCAAATAATAACAAGATAATCCAACATTCAACCAGAAACTAAAAATTTCAACTCTTTTTTTCAAAGTCAATTCTGGTGATAAGATACTTTCCAAAACATATTCACTCAATAGATTTGTAAATTTCAGAGATTTTGCAATATTTGGAGATAATTTAGATTTTTTAGTTTGAAAATTTCCATTCAATAATTCATCTGGTCTAATGGTTAAGAAAATTTTAGACTCAATTAATGTCAACTGTTTAGCAATTTCAAATGCATTAAACTCTAGTAAAATGTCTTTATGATTCAAATTAATTGGCTGGATTTTAGTTTCACAAATTTTAACCCATGGATCTAATAAATTTAACAATTCTAATGATTGGAAATGTGCAAATTCTGTTGTATATGGCCAATTTGTTGGTTTTAAATATCTTCTATATTTCAAGACTGTATCTTCAATCAATGTAAGCTCATTTTTATTCAAAAGAATATTATTATTATAATTATTTAAACCTGGAATAGTTAAATAAATTGAACTTCTATGACTTGAATGAATTTTAGCTAATTGATATTCTTCAAAAATATAATCATCATCATCTAAATTATCATTAAATGAAGCCATTGATGAAATTGAACTTGATCTTGAAACTATTGAACCTCTCTTATTTTTATTCTTGATTTGTGAGTTTCTACCAATTAATTGAATTTTACCATTGGCAATAACATCCAATTGAGTGTTTGAAATAGTCACATCTTTCAAGACAGTTGATGAACTCAATTTTCCTGGAGTTAAACTAGTTAATTGGGAACATAATTCAATCAGTTGTTTGGCTTCAATAGGTAAATATTCTGAAACACCTTCATTGAAAAAATTTATCAAAGTTGGTAATAAGAAATAATCAACTTGATAATCCCAATAACTTTGTAACCAAATGGTGAACATTGAACAAATTAATCTTCTTCTATTTTTCAATCTTGATTCATAGGAAGAATATTCACCAAATTCATCATAATCATCATTATGATTGAATTTATTAGTTAGATTGAATCTTGCAATTAATTCTTCAATTAATTCAACACCATTTGAAAATAGTTTAAAAGTTAAGAAAAACGAACTAACAAAAAAATCATCAGGTTTTTGTAATTCATTGGTCAACAAGAAGATTAAACCTTTGAAAGAAGCACCAATTAAATGATTTGTTGCGTCATAAATAATTTCATTCTGGATATCTTTTTCAAATTGAACATCTTTAACATCATCATTTTCATTTAAATATGGTTGGAAAACAGAATCTCTAATAAAAGATTTTGAATCTGGTAAAAATTCTTGTAATAAATTTGAGCCAGAAGAAGATAAACTAATTTCCGTGTTCAAGCCAGATCTAATCATAGAAAATCTTGATTGTCTTTTAACATTCGATCTTTTAATATTATTTAAATCAATATTTTTATTATTTAAACTTTTAATTAAACCTTCTGAACAAACTTTGATGAAATAAGTTGAAGTGATTTTAATTTTATCAAAATCAGGATAATTTTTATCTTTATTCAATTGGAAATCACCAATAATTGAAATATTCTGGAAACATTGATCAATAGAAGTTGAAATAACCCTAGTCATTCTTGAAACAATACCAATCAAATCCTCGCCTTCGGGAGTATAATAGTAAATTTCATCTTTAATCTTTAAATCACCTTTTGAATAATCTTCATTGATAGTTTTTGTTACAAAATTTTTCAAACTTGAGACTAATTCTGAAACTAATGATAGTAAAGTATCTAAATTATCATCTGGAGATTGAGAACTTGTTCTATTTTTTTCATTCATTGAGATAGCACAAGATTTACTGATAAATAAAATTTCTTTCAACAATAAAATTATCTGATGGGTTAAATTTTCTAATAATTGACAACCAATAGGATTATGTTCAATCATATCCAATCTACCTAAAATCAATCCAATATAATTGAATAACAAATTATGGATTTCATTCAATCTTTTTTTAGCAAAAGGTGGGTTTTGTAAATAAGGAATTTGATTTAAAACTTTTTGTTGTAATGATGAAGATGATATTTTATTTTTATTTTTTTGTTCAACTTTACTTAATTTTTCTTTTTGTAAAAGTTGAACTTCAATACTCCAAATTTCAATAAAAGTTATAGCTTTTTTCAACACTTGAAGCACCATTAATTGTAAAGTTTCAATATGATCAATCGTTGCATTATGTTTATAAGAATCTGCTTTAACCATTAGTGAATACCAATCAGCTAATAGCGATTTTCTTATTTTTCTAATGATTGGTTTTTTTTTAACAATTTCAGTTGATCTTGATAAACAGTCTGTCATTTCTAATACATTTCTAACACCATCTCTAATATCATTAATAAATCCAATTGCAAGAAGTCCTGATTCATCAACTGGATTTCTCATAAATTTAGCACAAGAAATAAACAATTTTTTCAAAGGTAATTTATTTTTAGTAGTAGTTTCAATTTCATCATCTTTGATAATTTCAGTAAAATAATTAATTGGAATCCAACCTCTTTTAAAATTTTTAATTAAAGTAACTTCACCCCAACCAGATTTATCAACAGAATGAACGAAAATCACATCATTTTTGTTAAAAGATAAACAAATTGCAGAATCAGAGTTTAATTCCAAAGTATTTGCATCAAAAGAATGAATTGCAGTTAAAAACAAAGTTGTTAATTTCTCATCATTTGATTTTAGCATTGAAGAACTTCTTGAAAGAATTTGTTGTTGATTTGATTGTCTTTTAACAGGTGATCTTGAGTTAGTTGTGGATAAAATATTTCCTGGGTTGTAGTTATTATTATTTTCTGGTTCTTGTGATAAATGATTCAAATGATTTGATTCCTGGGAATAAGTTGTGTCATTAAAAGAATAATTGAAAGAATCATCAATATTTGAATGAGTGTTACTACTTCTTCCTGATCTTGTGGAAGTATTTCTAGACAAATGTTTCTCAGAAATTGTGGAAGCTGATGTAGCAGTTTGTGGGACACTTGAAGGTTGATACTGATATTGATATTGGTCAGGTTCTTTTAGTTTTAAATTGTGTAAATTAACTGAATTAATATTATCTTGTTGTTCAAATTGGTTTTCATCAAGTTGTGGAGTTTGTGAGTTCAGCTGGTTAACTTTAGGAGTTTCATCATCATTGAATTCATGGTGTTGACTAACTATTGGAGTTTTTTCGTCCAGATAATCATAGCCGCTGTCGCGGTAGTTGTTGTATTTATTAATATTACTATTATTATTATTATTGTTCATGCTCTGAAAGTTTGTATATGAGCTCGATTGCGAATGTTGAGGCAAGAGTTCTATAGTGGATGCTGAATGGTTACTGGTGAGTGGTATATTGCCTATTCCTAGCCCTGTTGTGCTTTCCTGTGCTGTCTTATAAGAGTTCACGGTTGTTGAAGAATGTAAACTGAATTCAGAATGAAGGGAAACCTGTGACTTGAGGTGCGGTATGGTGTTGGTGCTCATAGTGGTACTCCCATTAAGGGTAGAAGTCTGGTTGTTGAGCTGCACGTAGCCCAGCTCTGAGCCTGATGCAGCAGTGTTAGCAAGGTGTGCTTCCCTCTTTCTGTAGTTGAGTGGCGGCGTCGGAGAGATAACAAACCCATCAATGGTAAGCTTGTCCGGATGCTGCAGCAGTGGTGTCTTGAGCTCCATCTTGAGCTGGTTGTGCGATGTGAAGCGCTTAGCGTAGTGTTCAGCAGGAGAATGAAGTTTATTTGGTGTGAATTCAAACTCAATTGAGGAAAACAACGCTTTATAAGTTTTCGCGTCTGCACCAATTTGCCCAAAGAGGAAATTCTGTTGATTTAGTTCTCTTTTACTACTACTATAATCTAGATTCTAATATCTATTACTATAGTAGTATAGTACTAGTAACTACTAACCAGTTTAGTATCAAGAAATGCTATTGTAATCTATACTAACTAATACCACTAATTATTCAACACTCTCACCACTCATCAACCGCTTCTCATACATCTTCGCAAGCTTAGTCACTTTCTTCTGCCCTTCAATCGCACTGTAGCCCTCACTGAACTTCAGCACAGGCTTCTTCCTCTGTCTCTGTGGCAGTTGTGCTTTGTTTAAAGTCACTTCAGACAATGTCTCATTCTCATTTTCTTTATCTTTCTGCTGTTGCAACAACAATGTTGATATCGAGCGAGGTGCTATGTTGTCTGAAGACCCAGATGATAATGATGTGCTTGATGATATTGTCTCCATCGACACCTTTTTCCGTGGTTTAGGTGTCGACGTGTTTGAAGCTGGTGATCCTACTTCCGTTCCATCTTGACTCTGATTTGAGGGACTGTTTATAGATTTGTTCAAACTAGTTACTTTTCTTGAAGGTGGTGGTACTGGTACTTTATTCTTCTTCAATTGCACCGGTGGTGATAACGATGTTACACTGTTGATATTATTAGTCAAATAATATGAAATCTCCTCCCAATGAACCAACAAATTCTTTATAAACCGCTGTCCAATCAATATCTCATCTCGACTCTTCATCGACAATTTCTCTTGGGTCAATGCTGGTGTTATTGCCTTCACAATAGATTTTATATCATGTTTAGTCACTTCAGAATGACTTAATAAATTTATCAATACTTCAAACAACTTGGATATTAAATCAAACTCTTCATTATATTCCAAGATTCTTTTGAAAATATCTAAAGTGTATTCAAAATCGTCTTTAATTGGTAGCTCAATCAGTTCAATCGGTATCACTTTCTCATGTTTATTCTTCAAAATATGCAAATACAAAGATCCCATCACATAAACATCCCATTGAGAAATATCAATATAATTTGCACGATCTATAGCATCTAAAAGAATATTGAATTTAGCTTGGTTCCCAGGCTTTGTGAAAACCAATTCATTTTTAGTACCTTCTAATAACAACCTTCTAACAACTCTATCATAAATCTCATTCTTATAATTAATATAATCCAATGAACTATCTTTAACATGGTACGGTATTATTAATTTCTCATCAAATTGTAAATCATAGTAATAAACTGGTAAACTGATTCTTATCTTCGTTATGTCCACAAATCTGGACAGCTCAGTCAAAGTATTACAATTCACCACTCTAGGAATATTCTCATTATTATTATTCCCATTCACCGCTCCATCAACATTATTTTTTTTACTATTAAGAGCGTTAAATTTGAAAGATTTGATATTCAACACATTGGTTAAAAATTGATTAATGTATCGAGCCATCCATGATTCGTGCACCATGTACGTTCTCTTCATGTTCTGTTTCAACGGCTCAGGCAATAAATTATAACATTTTAAACATGTCATCCATGAGTAGTCATTGTGATTGAAATTCTTGAAACCAGAAGTGAAACATATCAGCACGTATGGTTTTTTAGGGATTCTAGCTATGATTCTCTTGAAACTCTTCACCATCAGATGCTCCATTTCTTTCTTGTCCAACTCGTACTGCGACAGATCTGGTAAGAAGTTGGAATCAAAAACGTACACCGGCAGGTTGGTGAAAGGGTCTTGTGTGTCGCTCTTGAAAAAAGCTTTGGATGGATTAAACTCTGGCTCCACCTGCTGTCCCATTGCTTTCTTCTCTCTCTGGTGGGTCTGTCTGTCTATATGTCGTTTAGCTGCTGGGCTATCAACGTGAGTATTAAAGACTAAAATTAAAATAAATTTATTTGTAGGTCGATCTGGAAAAACGCGAATTTCAGTATTAGGAAGTTGTGCACCTTCAGCTTCGTAGTTCAAACCTCAAAGTAGTGAAAACAACAGTGAACAGTATAGATGATTAGTGAGAGAAGACTTTGTAATGGATTTAGAATTACTCGACGCGTTTTTCAGCACTCAATTGGTGCAATTGTCTTCATTTGAATTTACTCTACTACAAATTCACTGTTTCTTACAAAATTCCAAAACCCAGCAATTTCTATGTTTTTAAAAACCCATTCCATGAATCTCTACACTCTTAACAAACCAAATAAAAACTTCTCAATCTCCTCCAAATCTTTCCTTCTTCACCAGTCCCCATCAGCTTTGAAATTCACCGTTTATTTTCCCACACTTAAAAAAAAAAAAAAAACTTCACCAAATTAATGTTGAAATTTTGTGTGTATGTACTGTAATTGAAATAAAATCCATAATCTCCATAGATTACACCCTATAAAAAAAAAGGAAAAAGATGTCTCATGAACCAGACAACAACGCACAGAAACTTCTTTCCAAATCAGCAAAAGGTGTAACATTCCTTCTTTTTGGTCAATTTTTCACAAAACTCAGCACGTTCATCTTAAACCAAATTTTAATAACCTACATTTCTCCAACAATTTTTGGTATAAACTCATTCTTGGAATTTTTGATCAACACAACTTTATTCTTTGCAAGAGAAGGAATAAGATTATCATCTCAGAGAATTAAAGATCATAATGATCCAACTTTATCAATTGATGAAAAACCATCAACAATTAAATCAAAATTGATTCATGGGACAAATGTTGCCATTAATCAAAGTATAATTAATGTCTCTTATATCCCACTACTGATAGGAATCCCATTATCAACTGTTATAATGTACTGGCAATACGGAAAAATTTCAGATTATTTTACACATATGAAATTTTTTGGACATTCTTTAGTAATTATTTGGTTTGCCATAATCTTAGAATTATTATCTGAACCAGTTTATATTTTAAATCAATTTCATTTAAACTATGATAAAAGAACAAGGTTTGAAAGTTTGGCAGTCACTGCTAGTTGTATTGTTAACTTCTTAGTGATTTTCAAATATAGAAATGATTCTGAAATTTTACAAAATGGTTTACCAATTTTAGCGTTTGCTTTGGGTAAATTGATTCATTCATTAATCTTATTGATTTTATATTACAGAGATTTTAGAAGTATAAGAAATATTGATGGTCAA
>JAJMDW010000215.1:0-23183 GCA_030573755.1 Starmera amethionina
TCTGCAGTTAAATTATAAGTTCCAAAAATTACTTCCTCTACTAGTGTAATTTTACAATATGTAATTAGTACCTACTACCACTACCTTGCCTTATAAATTTGCGCTGTGGGACATGCCGGTTGCCACAAATTTCACTTTGTTTCAAAATTCATGTAATATGTATTAAGTTTTAACAATTTATTTTTTGCAAGAGAGAAAAACAGAGAGATCAACTGATTCTTAATTTTGGAAATTAATGCTCTGATCAGCCTTCAAATTTAGTTCAGATGAAACTCCGACATGAACAAGCTTTAATTAAAAAAACTTTCTGATCATAAGATATTGATCATCTCAGTACAATTCAAAAAAGAATGATTAAAAGAGAGTGGTGATTATTATCTCTCTCTTGTTTTATCTCTCAAACTTCAGTTCTGTTAATTGCAAAGGTCTTACAACTACAAACTTCAAACACACTTCAAATCAACTCAAATAGCACAACCGTGGAAAGTTGTAGAAGCTTAAATAGATGCTAATTTTACTTTGGAAGCTGCAGTTGTTGAAAGGTTGGAAACTGCGAATGATGAGAATCAAGTTATCAGATTAGCTCAAGAATTTCGAGAGTTTCAACTTTCCACTCTCTAGTGTGATAAAGAGATGAAAGTGCAACAGATAACTCAGAGGGAAAAAAGTATCTGCCATCAACAAAGAACCTGGATCTTGAAGGTCGAGAAGGTTTATCAACAATATTGATAAGATTTTGAATGGACAGTACATGAACAGAGTTGAAATAAACTTCAACCAATTAATTTAAAAAATTTCAATGATGAAAAAGGCCCTTCGAAGAAATAAAGAAGCGCAAAGAACAGCCCTTTCATTAAACTCAGATTTATATAATAGTGATTCTGTTGATGATCTAAGTAATGATGAAAATGATGCTCAAAATTCAGAACGAGAAGATGAGTTGGTTTTACTAGCAGATTATTACATCTTCAAAAGTAACCTTAATGGCACAAAGAGCACTACATCTGTTAACTCATATTCCAATTCAAAAAAGAATTAACTTGCACTAACCTTCAAGCAACTATCTCTTCTTGAATGATTTTTTGCGCTCCAATGGAAACCAAATGACACAGCTAGCTCACCCCCTCTCTAAATAATGACACTACTGATAATAATGAAAATGAGATCAATGTCATATGTCCAAACACAAAAATACACTTATTGAAAAATTTAAAAACAACAGGAGCTTCAGAAAAATTTTGTCCAGTCAATAATCTTGAAGGTGATGAAGCCACAGATGTTGAAGTAGTAGTTATAGTTGAATCGTTGAGTATATAGAATTGGACTGGCTTTTCAGTGGTGGAGAGCTCTGCTCACATCAAAATACTTCCATGTAAATTTAAACAGCCGAATCAGTACACTTATACAGTCAATTCTACTCAAATCAAGTTTCATATAAGGAAAAGTTCAGGGAAAATTCTATGTATAAATCCTGAAGACTGTTCTGTAAAGTATTGAAACTAATAGATGTTACATCACAAAAAAAAAGACAATTTTCTTTGATGAGAATTCTTCAGGGATTTGATGCTTCCTTTGTAAAGATGTATAATGATGATCCAACGACTTTAAATTTATTTATACACATTAATAAAAAATATATCACATTCAAACTGCAAATTTATTGATATATTATATATTACATTGTAGCGAAAAGTGTTAAGCTATATACAAATTTGAGCAACCATTTATTCAGGAACAGAGTTAACTGTCTCCAGTTTTGGTGGTGACTTTCCAGGCAGAACCGTTTCCTCTTCTAGAATTCAGCCATTCTTTCTTACATTCTCTGTATGCTTTGAAATACTCGTAACACATTTCTCTATCATAGTTGTTTTGCTCCAAGCACTTAAAGCTCATATTACTGGACTCCTGACATGGATCATAATACTTAGAAGGTCCTTTAGCAGTGAAATTGGCTTTATGGTAGGCAGAGTTTGGGGTATCCGGATAGTATTTGAATTCGTTGACTTTTCCTTTGGCAAAATCAATGGCTTCTTTGGAACGCTCCACATTTGGGTCTGCAGACTTGTGATAATCAACTGAACCAGGTTCAAGCGGTGTGTTGGACATTTCTAATGGATAATGTACTGGTGGTTGCGTTCAACAAAAACAAAGCTTTAATAAATACTAAATGCTAGGATTATACAAATTTAATATGCGAGTGTGCAATGTGCATTGTAATTTGTTATGTAGCGATGAGATGTAATTTTTTTTTTTTTTTTTTGAAGTCCAAGTTATAAACTGTTGCTGATTTTGAAACACATCATAAAGACACCGTGATGAATGAAGAAAAAAAGACTGTTTGCTCACGTTGCAAGCAGAACTTTTCAGAGCTTGTGTCCAGAAAAGAGCATTTTTGCAAGTTAGTCTAGCGTTCTTTTTGAGAAGCAAGTTTCAGATTTACTAACACAGAAAAAAGAGCATGTTTTATAAGGTTCATCAATGGGAAGCAGAGAAAGCAAATGGGAGGTGAGAAGTTCAAAGTGAAATTTGGCGAGCTTGTTCCTTTGAAAGTCCTTTTCCCATTGTCCTTTGGGAAATCTTCTCTAAGTTTGTTGGACATGATCATTGAGTCTTGCAAAGAGCAGCTAGTAAATCCAAGAGCGAAGCTTGGATATGAGCTGGTAGTTGTCAACATTGACGAGACTAAAATCAACAGATTCATTAACGGTGACCTGGAAGAACTAATAGAGAACATTAAGAAGCATTTCGATGTTGTTGATAACAGTCAGTATCCTATAAGCTTTGTCAAACTGGACATTGACACTTTTTTAAAGGACAAAAAAGCTATACACAAGATCAGAATAGTAGAGGATTTTAAAACTTATCAGCTGCCTTCTACTGCGAAACATGAATTAACAGTGGCAGACATTTTGAACTCTTGTTCCAACAGAGCATCCAAAGATGATTTGTTCAAAATCATCATCACTGACCTCATCAAGAAGTATGCGGTAGCACAGGGGTGTTCAACTATATTATGGGGCCACAACATGACCACACTTGCTGAGGAGGTCATTGCTCTCACAGTCAAGGGTCGTGGAGGTGAGATCCACAGCAAGTTGACAGACGGCGAAGAGAAAGTGTTCGATGAGCAATTCACAATTGAAAATATACATCCACTGAGAGACGTGTCGCTAAATGAAATTGAAATTTTTGCAGAGTTCAGAGGCCTCACGAAGTTTGAGTTGGTGGATCACTCAAACGTGGACAAATTCGTCAATAAGCAGAAGACCATCAACGAGGTTCTCAGAAACTACTACAAAGCAGTCGACACAGAGAACGACAACAACATCGTTTCCACCGTGGTGAAGACTGGTGCAAAGCTGACTGAGCCAAAAAACTACGATGGAGTCAACTGTTCCATCTGCCACAGCAAGATCTACAACCAGCCTATTAATTGGTTGCGAGACATCACATTCAATGGAGTTGTGCCTCCAGAGAACGAGCACGAGGAAGAGTCGCTGCAAGAATGGAGAGCAGCATACACTGAAGAAATTGAAGAGATACAGAACAGTACCAATAACGAGACAGCTATCTGCTACGGTTGTACGGTGACACTGACCAGTATCAAGTCAAGCACACTCAACTGGCCAATGCAGGGAAAACCTTCCAAGCAGCAGATCATTAACCAATTTGTCATTGGCACTGATGAGGAGGATGTGGAGTAACAGTGGAGTATATAATCCAGTACATACTAGAAATAAACTTGGTTGAATTGTAAATTTGTAAACGTAAGGCATTGTACATAGCTACATACATTTTTTTTTTTTTAATATTGCAAATATTAGAAATATTGCAATGTACAGCAGTAACAAACATTCCTCAACACTATCTTCCATTTGGTTCAACTCACAAATAGTTTCAGAAGTATAAACAAAATGTCCAGATTCATTCCTGAAGGTCAAAGTGACTTGGAATCACTTCAGTTGGCTGAGGTACAAGCATCCAAAAAGCACCAGAACGATGTGAATGACGAAGAGGCCCTTTCTCTTTTTGAGCAAATGAAGCTGAACTATATCAAGAAAGAAACAGAGTATCAGGAGAAACAGCGGGAACATAATCAGTCCCATAAAGTTGATGCAAGAGAGGTTTTGTTTTACAAAACTTTAAAGGACAGAGAAAATAAGACTGAGCAGGACAAGAAACTAGAGATCAGAGAAGGTTTGAAGCGATTTGAAGAAGCACGATTAATGAACAAGAAAGCAGGTACGAAAATCAACTCAAAACATTCAAGCAATTCAATCGAAACATCAAAATCATTATCAGTCGACTTGGACATCCTACGAATTCCTCAAAAGACTAAAAGAAACGTTTTTAAAGGCATCAAAAAGTCAAAAAAACCACTGAAAATTGCACATCACAAGAAATAGGAACAGCGGAGGTTATTTAAAGTGTTTTTATTTTGCTTTCCAACTGTTCATTACACAATGCACATTACATAGATGTATTAAGTATGATATGAAGGGAAAATTTGAAACTGCTGCTCAAACCACTTAAATTTTGACTGAAAATTGTCAACGAAAAAAAAAAAAAAAAATCTGACGAATTTGAAAGATTTTTGAAGTTTCAACCAAACGAGAGGACCGCAGCAGAGTCGCAGACCATGTTTTTTCTTTTTCGCAGCGCAGTGCGCATTTCAACTGCTCATAGCACAATTTTATCTATGAATGCCATTCGTTTGTTTAGCGCTTCCACTATTCTTAGCTACAACAGAAATAATCCTTATAGAAAAGGTTTTGGTAAGGTTGGTTACAATAAAGAACATATCTACATGCCAGCTGCCGAAAGATTTAGAAGAACTGCCGGTGGATTTAAGTACGGTAAGAACAAGTCCACTCTACCACAAAAGAAAGGTCTCAGTTATCACATTGTTGATCGTTTAATGAGAAGAACAAATTTGGTTACTGTTAAATGGCAGATAAAAAGATTGAAAAAGTTGATTCCTAAAAATCCTACGTATAAAAAGGGCCAACCAATGAGTAAATTATGACTGCTCAGTATGTATATATATAAACTGAATGAACAAATTGATAAAAGTATTTGATAAAAACAATAGCATCAAAAGAACTACAATATTGTGAATGAATTGATCTCATATATGAATGAATGCAATTGAATACACAAAACACAGATATTATATTTCTGTGACTTTGCTTTTATCGTTAGTTTCATCATATTCAATATCCACCCATTTCTTAGTTTTTGGATTTTTCTTTAATTCACCAGTTGGGAAATAATGATAGTTAGTTTTAACCGAAATTGCAAATGGAATATTATCAAATGAAACTAATCTGACTTTGCAATAAGTATTATCTCCTATTCTCTTAACAACTTTAACAAATTCTTCAAGATTTGGAGTTGGTAATTCATTAACATGAGTGATAAAATTGGTTGAACTTATTCCATAATGACGTGCTGGTGAACCACTGGATTTATTCGTAACATAAACACCACTTGGTAAATTGGTCATAGATTGACAGACTGCATGATGAGGAGCTTGCAAAACTGCACCACACCAAAAAACCAAGTGATCTGTATTCGGAACTTCAACAGTTGGAATTTTCAAATTGAATTCTTGTTTTCTTCTGATAATTTTGAAATTCAAATATTCAGTTTCTGGTGAATCAACTATTGACGGTAAGTCCTTGATATTGATAGCTAATTTACCTTCAATTGATAAAACAATATCACCAGCTTCCAAACTATCATATTTTTCTTCTGTTTCATTATTAATTGAGTTATAACTGACTCTACTGACCGCTAAAAATTGTAATCTATCATTACCACTATCCTCAACTTGTTTGATCCATTCTTGTGGAACTCCTCTGATTCTTGCTTGTGCAATTGACAAACCAAAAAATTCAGAATCAATGATTTTGACCTTTGGTGAAATAATTTCATCGCCACTAGAATCTTGAAATCTTTTGATGATTGAATTCATTTCTGTGATATCAATACCCATTTTATAAATAGTATCATTTTCTCCACTACTTTCACCCAAAAATGATAACCATAAGGCTCTAATAGTTCCAGTTTCATCTGCTAAAACACCAGACCCACAGTTTGATGCAAGGTTTGAGTCAACAGCAATGGTTTCTAAATTAGAACCTCTGTAACGTGGTGACATAACATTTCTTGGAATATTAATGGTAGCAATATCAGAAACCTTGGCGTCCGTAGTAACCACTCTTAAATTATAATTATAACCAATGAATTTGACTTTATCTCCTATTTTCAAAGGTGTGTAACTAAAATTAGGTGTAATAATTTCACTTTCAATTAATTTTGGATCATATTTGATAATTGTATAATTCTGAGTTGGATGTAAAAAAACAACTTTAGCTGGAATAATCAAAGACTCAGCAAAACAAACATTAACATCTAAACAATCGTGAGGCACAATAAATCTGGAAACGATGGCATAGCCTTTACTAGAATCGATAACAACACCATAACCTCTGTTTCTGCTGGAAGTATATGAATCAACTGGAACATGAGTGATTGAAGTAATCAAAACCAGAGATTTACTTAGTTTCTTCAAATTATTTTCTTCAACAGGTAAATCGATAAATTTTGCATAGCTTGGTTTGATTTCAACAGGCGGTAATGGGGCATCTAACTCTTTGAAGTCCCACAGGCCAGTTGAATCGTTCCTTGTAGCAATTCTGAAACTTGTGCACCAATGCCTATCTATATATAATGTTGAAATATGAGGAGAGTGTAAATCTGAGATATGGCGAAAAATTATTGAAACTCTCGATCTATCAGGAATTTTTCTCATGACTTCAATGAATTCATCCAAGTTGTTAACATCAATATCATTTATGGTCCCAATAATCCAACCTGTAGTTTCATTTTTATTCAAGTAAAAAGAGCCTTGTCCATTATTAATGAAGACACCTTTGACAGGAACAGCATAAATTCTTGCCATTTGATAACTAACATCATTGAAAGAAGCACCACAAACTTCTAAATATCTATTTGGAGTGATTGCATGTAAATCACCAACTTTGACAACAACTTTGATTTCTTTTCCACCTCTTTGTAAAACAAGCTCTATTTCTTCACCAATTGAAGAGTCTAAGATTTCATCAACTTTGACGAAAGTTGAGATTGATTCACCATTGATTGAGATTAGAGTATCACCTTCCTTGATTTTACCATCAGCAGGACCTTCAGGTAAAATGACTTCAGCAACTAATAAGCCAATGTTATTTGGAAACTTTTTTCTTGATTCAGCTTCAGCTTGACTTGATAAACCTAAACGACGACATTCATCAAAAGGTCTATAAATCCATTGAACTTGAATGGTACCTCTTGTAACAGGGTTTGAAGATTGGATACACTTTAAAGCTCTTGAAACTCTATAGACAGGTAAAAAAAAATCTGTTGAAGCTTCTGTTGAACCACCAGCTTGCAAAGCAACAGCATAGCCATTGATGTCTACAACCGGGGAGCCACTCGAACCACCAGAAGCACTGGCTGCAGCTTGAATGTATTCAGTATTAAAATCATTGTAGGTCAGGCCACCATAATCAGGAGCATTACGATCAATTCTACTGATAAAACCAGCCAAAATCGACAACTTTTCCCCAGCATCGTTACCAACAACTCTAATCTCACAACCTACTTTTGCCAATTCAGGCTTTAATTCCAAAGCTTGAACTTGCATGTACTTAATAGCTGATGGATCAAATCTCAAAAATCCAAAATCATGAACAGGATCTCTATAAATTGGAATAACATCAACTTCTTCATGATTATCAAAAACACAGTATCCAACAAAAGGACCAGCACCAACCACATGTCTGTTGGTTAAAATGATACCTTTCTCTGCATCAACAACAAACCCAGTTGCTTCACTGACAAGACTTGGATCACAGTCAAAACTGGCGGTTTGAGCAAAATGAATTGAAACAACACTTTTCACTACTTTGTTGATGGTTTCATGCCATCTATTATCAGAGTCTAAGGAGGTTACTATCTCAGTAGTGTTGTTATTATTGACTTGGTTCACATCAACAACATCAATGTCTTTATTTTCAGAGTTGATAGATGGTGGGCTAGACCCGGTGGTGCTGGTGCTGATATCAACAATTTCAGTATTTTCAAAATTTTCAGGCTTCACTTTCTTGAAGAACCCGTTGGAGCCAACAGAGCTAACTTTTCTCTTTTGAGTCATGTTGGTGAGCAGCTGTTTATATGGGTATTTATGGAAAGCACTATATGAACTTGGGAAGAGCTGAAATGGTGAAGCTACTGCACTCTTTCTGATTTTGGCCAAACTGAGACTTGAAGTTGAAGTCAAACGTGAACGCTCCAAAATTCTCACTGCACTATGCGGAATCAACATAAAACACGCCTGTATTGGTGTGCTAAAATTGTTTTGAGAATGGAGCTCGGCAAAAGTGTACGAGCGGCGTTCAGAAAAAGAGTTGTATGTCTTTTTTCAAAGAAGTTCCGTTCCAACTGAAATATTTCATTTCAGAAAACATTTTTTTTTTTTTAAGGCGTTAGGGCCACGCGATCTGAATTGCAAATTAAATCAAAGCTGGGACAGCGTTCCACACATTAAAGCAGAGCAAAGAATGAACAACGCGCTTTCGAACGTCATTTACAGCGTATGTCATGTATCCTGGGACCCTGTGCCTCAGGACTTCAGACTTGAGGCTGAACATTTGTACCAGGCCTCCAAAAGCAAGGTGTCACTGCGAGAGAGCGAAGAGGTGGCCAGGTTTCACATATGTGTCGTGCTCACAGCACTCAAGTTCCAGGAGAAATACAACTTGAAGAACATTGATCTGCATTCAGCACCAATTAACAAAAGCACCACCAACAAACTGCTGATTCTGTTCCAGCATTCATTGAAGCTCCATGACATTGAGCTTCCATTAAAAAAGCCACGATCAACAGGCAGATCGTCTTTAAGCACGTCTCCTCAAAAGAGACAGACAAACTCTGCTCCCCATACTCCATCTCCGTTGAAGAGAATAGCGATGGGAGTTGGCCTTCATTATGACGATGATTCTGCCAAAATGTCATTAATTGGGAAGTTGAAAAAACTTGCACAGGATCAGGAAGAGGATGAAAAGAAGGAACTTGATGATGCCCATTATCCATCAGCGAAATTACCAGATTTTGTGGTTCCGGATAGCTTTATGAACGCAGTGCCCATAGCATCATCAAAGAGAAAGTATTCGTCTTCAGATTCCTCAAAAGCTCCTGAGACTTTGAAGGATATAGAGCCTACAACACCCACAAAAGAGAAGATATTAATAGATCCAAAATTAAGTTTCAAGACGCCTCCAACAGCCGATGGCTCGCTGATTAAAGAATTTGAAACAACACTCAGCAAAACATCCTCTCAAACTAAATCTTATGGAACTCCTCTCACTCAAAGATTAGCAAGTAATACTAACGAGTTATCTGAAAACGATATTATTACACTGTGCAATAAATTTCAATTAGAAGAAAGTGTAACAGAAAATATTTTGAAAACCTTCAAATTGTACAGTCCAAAGATATCTAACGAGTGGCTTCTGTGTTGTGGACTTATATTGAATTGTTATTTTATAATACACCAAAAACACATCAGGAAAAGAATAGGATCAAAGAAGGAAATATTGGAGTACATGTTTGACTTACAGAAAGGTGGACTTCTTTTGGAGCAGATGAAAACCAGTATATCAATTGTTGGCGATTTGATAGTTCACTCCAAATGGTTCACTGAGTTGATGAAAAAATACAAAACCGATGACCCAAACACCTTGTGCTCTAAACCAACATTAATTTCAAAGACAGTGCAATTTCACTCAACGCAGATGAGAGAGGAACATCAAAGGTGGATGGCTGATATAAAAGGCCGCTTAAAAACCCGAGGATTTTAACACCAAAACTACAACAGAATCCCAATTGTAACAGACAGCAACAAAATTACTTCATAAAACAGTAGAAAACACGAAAGCTTGTTGTGCGGTAACTCAACGTACGTATTACATTATAATATATGTGCAGTATAACTAAAACTTCCTCCACTACCTAGACTAGCAGACTCCAGCTAGTCGCGACTCGCGACTCGCAACTCGCAGATACTTATAAAATCGGGTAACGACAATTTTTAACTTTTACTTTTTAAAATAAATTTGAGAAATAAATATCATTAAAAGATTGAAGTAAACATTAAACACAGTTAAAGAGCTCGTGATCGGCTGAAAAATTCTCAGAAGCAGCGAACAAGAAGATAGGGATGTCACAAAAGAACAGCAGACTGTCGTCATTTTTTCCAGACCGCTACTCTCAGGGCGACGAGTTCGACAATAACCAGAGTTATCACAGTAAAAAAGGCTATCAACAGCATTATTCCAGTTCATCTTTATCGTCTGAGTCTTACAGATCGCACAAGAATATATACGTTCCTTCATCATATCAAGACAGAGGACACAAAAGAATATCAAAGGAAGAACCATATGTGCGAAAGCACTACCACAACTCTAACACTCGTTCCAATTCAAATGGATCTTCCTACCGACCTAATTCACATCCACATCCCAGCACAAGTTCAAACTCATATTCAAAACCATACTCAAGCTTTTGTACACCACCAGCGAGAACAACACCATCAAACCCAAATTTTTCAAAATCTACTACTTTACCCTCAGACGACAAATGTAATAGAAATCAAACACAGAAACCAGAGGAATCTTTATGTTATGCAGAAGGATGGAGCATACGTGAAAAACAAAAATTTGATCATCATATGCATTTATTGAATCCTGATGGATCTTATGTACTTAAACCAATAGAGAATACAATTAGAAAACGTTCATATAAAGTTACCTATGATCCAGAAATAAAAAAAGATCAGTCCAAAGGCGATAATGCAATTTACAAATTTTTTGACGAAAATTCAACTCAAAAGCCCCAAGATCCAAGAGGGGATAGAACAGCTTTTATTAAGCAACTTTCAACTTTGAAAAGGCATAAGAAAGTTCCTTTCAAATCATTCCAATTTGTTAAATTTGTTTATGATGACAATTCAATTGGTCCTCCACCTCCAGATGAAATTATAATATACGGACTAACAAAATCTTCAAACGAAAGTTATATATTGAATCAATTGAAACAGCTAGGGGAGGTTCTGGAATTTGAGAATATTTTGGATCCATCAACTGCCATGCCACTAGGTATTATCCGTGTAAAATTCGGTGGTATTTCTATTGATAAAGCATACAGGTCTGCTACAAAAGCTGTTGTTGAGTTGAATAATTCTATAATTGAAGGCCTGAAGGTTAATGTTGGTTTGAACGTTGGTAATAAATTATTGGCTCAGGTGAAAGACAAAGCAATTAAAGAACATTTATTGAAAACGAAAAAACTTGAGATACAAGAAAAAAAAGTAGAGCTACCTACTGCACCAAAGAAGATCATATCTGCGATCAACCGTCATCATGTCACCAATAATTACCTGAAACAAGAAGATATTAAACATCTACAACCCCTAAAAAAGTCTGAGAAGTCCTCATCTGATTCAAAAGATTCTCTCGAATACAAAGAGGATCAAAGAAAACCAAATCAACTACAAAATAATAAATCTCTAATTGTACCTCATGACTTAAACAAATACATCAAAAACAGATCTTTTATTTTTATTCCTTCGAAATACTTGAAAGATCAAGTTGAAAAAAATGATATCAAAAAAGCGCTAGAACTATATGATTGGTCGAGAGTTTTATATGATCCGAAGGGTGCTTTTATTGTTTTTAACAGTCCTTTGGAAGCCAGAAGATGTTATCACTTTGAAAACGGTAATAAGGTTTTAACAGTAAACTTGTATATGGAATTACACCTACCAGAATCTTTTAATGAAAATGATTATAATGATGATGAGCTTTCAATAAGAAAAAGGAACCCCATTATTGAAGCTACTTCATTGCTGACCAAAGAATTAGAATCCGCTTTACAGAAAGATATTAGGAACAAAATTATTGCACCTGCTGTTTATGACTTTTTAAATATTGATAACTTCCCCGATTTGAAAACTAAATTATTCCCTCCAATAGCGACTCCAAAAATTGAAAAAAGCGCTGTTGAAACTTCCACAACGAAACAGGAAATGACAACAGATATTTTTTCCTTGAAAAGAAACCTAGCAAAGATTCCAAGCTTTAAAAAGAAAATCATCACAAATAATAACAATAACGAAGATGCTTTTTTTATTTTGAAAAAATCAAAGCAGAAACCAAGAAAGAAAGTTTTACCAATGGGGTTTAGATTGAACTTTGAACACGATGAAGATGGTGATGATTTACAAAGTTCTAAAGAATCAACACCAGCAATAAGTTCCAAACTTGAAAATGAAGAAGTTTCAGAACCTGCTAGAAAAAAGCTGAAACAAACAATGAAATCAACACCTTTATTATACTCAAGCTCATCAGACCAAGATGATGATGAAGATGATCTTGGAATAACAGATAAAGTTAGCGAAGAAACTTCACCAGACGTTGATAACATCAATGATGGAAGCGATAAATTGGAGTTTGATACTGAAATTAATCCACTCGAGAACAAGCTTCACTCTTTGAGAGAAAAATATAAACCCACAACAACTCCACTACCGACTCCCGTTTATGACGAATTCAAAAATATGCTTTATGATATTGATGGAGTTAAAGATTTTGTTAAAGATGAGGAAGACTTTGAGATTTTGAAAGAACTTTGTGAAGAAATAAATCAAGATGTTTCCACCGTAGACATCGATACAGTATCTTACTTGGCATGGAAATTGAAAAACAAAAAGATTATCAATAGTAGGTATCAAGATGTTGGAATCAAAATTAAATCAGAACCAATTATTTCAACAAAGCTTCAAAACAAAACAGGGTCCACTAGAAGTGAGGGATATTTTAAAATTCAAGATGCTGTCAAAGTTGAATATTTACCACATAGGAAAAAGATTCATGATCCATTAACTACGATCCAAGATAACGAAGAAAGTGAAAACTCTAAAATTCAAAGCTCAAGAAACAATAGAGCAAATAATAGAAGATTTGCCTATGAAGTTAATACAAACTTCAATACATCTAATGAAATTTTAACCTTGAATCAATTGAACAAACGAAAGAAACCGGTCTCATTTGCAAGATCAGCAATTCATAATTGGGGTCTTTATGCGTTGGAGCCAATTGCTGAACGTGAAATGATTATTGAGTATGTTGGTGAAAGGATTAGACAACAAGTTGCAGATTTACGTGAAAAAGCATATTTGCGCTCTGGAATAGGTTCAAGTTATCTTTTCAGAGTTGATGAGAACACAGTCATTGATGCCACTAAAAAAGGTGGTATTGCTAGATTTATCAATCATTGTTGTGTTCCAAGCTGTACGGCCAAAATCATTAAAGTTGAAGGACAAAAAAGAATTGTCATTTACGCACTTAGAGATATTGGGGCCAATGAGGAGTTGACATATGACTACAAATTTGAACGAGAAACTAATGATAATGAGCGTGTGAGATGTCTTTGCGGAGCACCAGGATGTAAAGGTTATTTGAATTGAGTTAAGCTTAAATAAAAGAAACAGAAATTGTTTTCAGTGCACGCAATATTCATAAAGTAGAACTAGTCTTTAGATACCTTAGACTCGTAAAATCAATGAATGAGTCCAGAAGATTGCGTTACCAACAGTACTACTTAGCGGATGTATTGTTATACTGCATAGTATATATGTCGTTGAAATACTAGAATTACATAATTCAAATCAACCTGAAGAAGTACTAGCTAGCTTATCACCAAATAGTTAGCGGTTGTTTGCTTGACTTCGTCTTCGCTCATTGAACATTTTGTAGGAAAAATTAGTGGCTTCAAGCTTGAGGCTTTCAGCATAGTATGCTATTAAAATTGGGAGTTTGCTCTAAAATATATAAATATTACCAACAAATTAGCTACAGTATAGCTCCAAAGTTCATAGTACCCAGTCGAAATTTGAAGATGGGCAGTTACCACCACAAGCAAGCTACAAACTACAGCTATCCAACCATATAAGTACTCATTTATTCCACACTCAAAAAGTCTGGTGTGTCCCTACCGAGCTGTAACAAAAAAATTGAATATATCTAGAAACTAGTAATTACATAAAAGTTTGATGAATAATATTGATCTTGTGCAGCGATGAATTAGCTGAAGGATGTGGAGATCCTGTATCCGATGCTCACAGCTTTTGAAAGTAACCCGAAATGTGCCACTCCTAAGAAGAGGCTTTTCCAGCTTGAGCGAAGCAGACAGTAATGAGCCAGCACCACCCATTAAAACTAAATTTTCACTGAAAGACATTGATCTGAAGCTTGGAAAAAGTAACAAAGAGTTTGAAGAACGCAACGGGGAATCAGTTATTGAGGGTTTAGCGGCTTTTCACACAACAGAAGATATAAGAAAGGAAGGAGTTTTGGAAAAATTGCCACCTTCTTTAAAGTTGGTGAGACAAACGATGGATGCCCATAAAGACTGTGCTGTTTTAACTCAGATTGGGTCGTTTTATGAGTTATATTTTGAGCATGCAGTGGAGTATTCGAAGATGTTGAATATCTCTTTGAGCAGGAGAAAAACATCGCACCTTGAGATCCCAATGGCTGGATTTCCAACCAACAATTTACAGAAGTATTTGAAAATATTGGTTCAAGAGAACGGACAAGGTGTTGTTCTGGTTGATCAGTTCAAAGCTGACACAATGACAGAAAATGAGCCCAACAGGTTTACAAGGCGAGTCACCAGGATAATTTCTCCAGGTACTCTGATTGACGAAGAGTTTATGAATCCACAAAAGAACAATTATTTGCTTTATATTGGTTTCCCCAAACCTTCCAACAGGAAAAGTTTACTGGAAACTGCAGAAGTTACACTAGCATGGATTGATATATCTGTTGGTGCTACTTTTATCCAAAAAACTACAATGGAAAAAGTTTTGTCAGCGGTTTCCAGTATTAATCCAAATGAAATTATTCTGGACTCTGAATATCTTAATTTCAACATTACAACTGGCACATGGTACCCAGAATTAACAGAACTGAAGAAATATACAGTTAAGTACCAAGATTCCTCACTACCTCCTATTGAGAACTTTAGTCAAAACTTTGATTGTAATGAGTATGAATGGAATGAAGCTGTCAATGGGTTATCACCAAAAGAAAATGCTTCTTTGAGAAGACTTATATTTTATGTTCAGCATCATCTACCACAAATCAGATTAAACTTGCAGTTGCCAGTCAGGGTTCTACCTTCAGAAGTCATGCAAATAGATGCCAGAACTGCACAAGCGTTAGAGTTGCACAGAAGTTTTAGAAATGATTCCTTAGTGGGATCATTATTGAGATCAGTCAAAAGAACATGCACAAGTTCAGGTACAAGAAAATTGGAAAATTGGATATCTTTCCCTTCAACTAACTCGAAGGAAATTCAAAAAAGGCAAGCTTTGGTAAAGTTGTTTTACAAAAATTCGGATCTTAGAAATGATATTATAAGTCATTTAAATAAGATTGAGGATGTTTCGAGAATTATACAAAGATTTGTTCTTGGTAAAGCAGATTCACTCAGCTTGATATATATTGCACAGACAATCAATGAGTTTGAGGCAATTTGCTCTATTTTGAAAGAAGAATGTCAAAATTCAAAAGCAAGTTCAAAGATTTTGAAAAATTTAGCTGACTTTGTCAAAACAAATAAAGACTTAGCGGTTCAAATATTAAAAGATATTAATGAAATCTATGTGACAAGGTATATGAAGGAAAGTTATACAGAACAAGAACAATCACCAGATGAAATCGAAGTGTTGAATGATGAATCTGATAATGAAATTTCTAATTCCAATGAGACTTACTCAAAAGCTGCAGTTTCAAAATCAGTGAAAAATGAAATTGTTAGGCAAACCTGTTGGCGGGTTAATAAAACTGCTAGCACCAAATTGAGTGTGTTGCATAAGGAGTATAATGAGCTTTGGGATCAATGTGATTTGATAAAATACAAAATGGAACAAAAATATCCTGGAATTATAGTAAGATTTAAAAACTTGCCAGAAAATGGATATCAAATTTTCATAAATGCTAAAGCCATTAAAAATGGACTTAATGAGAATTTTGCATTTGATAATGATTTATTAAAAAACATAACTGTTGTTCAATCGAGAAAATACTCAAGAACTATCAAATCATCAACCTGGTCAGACCTTGGGACAGAAATAACAACGAAATTAATGTATATTACACTTGAAGAAGAAAAAATAATTTTCAAACTAACAACACTAGTTTTAAAAAATTCATCATCATTGAGGAAAATGACAAGTATGATTGATTATATTGATATAGTTACTTCGTTTGCAAGTTTAGCAATTGAAAGGAATTTAGTTTGTCCAAAAGTTGATGACTCAAAAGATATTGAAATTAAAAGCGGTAGACATTTAGTAGTTGAAGAAAGTCTAAACAATGATTTACGTCAATTTACACCAAATGATTGTCAATTATCAGAGAATCATAAATTTTATGTTATAACAGGACCAAATATGGGAGGGAAATCAACATTTTTAAGACAAGTTGCTATAATTATAATTTTAGCACAAATTGGATCTTTTGTTCCTGTAAAATCTGCAAGAATTGGTATTGTTGATAAAATTTTTTCAAGGATTGGATCGGCAGATGATTTATATAACCAGTTGAGCACATTCATGGTTGAAATGATTGAAACAAGTTATATATTAAAAGGTGCTACCTCGAGATCGTTAGCAATCATAGATGAAATTGGAAGAGGTACAAGTGGCAACGAAGGTGTTGCAATTGCATATGGAACTTTACAACATTTAATCTTGAGAAATCAATGTCGTGGTTTATTTGCTACACATTTTGGAATGCAAATACATGAATTAAGTGAAAAAAATCAGATATTGAACGAGCTGAAATTTAAAAAAACAACTGCACAGACAACCAAGAGTTTAGATATTAAATTCAATCATAAGATTGAGGATGGTGTCTCTGAAAAATCTTTTGCAATAAATGTTGCTAAAAAAGCAGGGTTTCCCTCAGATGCATTGAAATTTGCTACAAAAGCATTGGAAGAAATGAATGATAAAACTTTCTACCAAAGCAGGAATACTGAATTCATGAATTTATAATTTTAATTAGTACATTTGTTATACTGATTTGAGTTAGAATTATACACATTCAAAATAGAACTGTAGAAAATTCCATACTATATAATTTATTTCTCAACTATTGGCCTTGTCGGTATTGATGTTGAAATCCAAACATTTGTTGCAACATCATCATTTGCATAAATTGTTGTTGCTGAAACTGCTGCATTTTCAAAGGATCAGCTTCAACTGGCATGGTGGGCATTTGTATTGGTGTCAAGGGAATTGGCATTTGTGGCATTGGCGGTTGTGTAATTGGCATTGACATTGAAGACATTGAAGACATACCGGAAGTTCCAGGCATCATCATTGGCATCATTGGCATCAAGGGCATGACTGGGATTTGTGGGTGGTGATTTTGAATATAAGATTGTGATCGTTCTTGATCAAATGTGTCAGTAATGTTAGCTCTAATCATACTTGAAGGTGGTTTGAAAGTAGACCTTGCTGGTTGAGACTTCTGTTGACGCTGACTCCTAGATTCATACTGAAATCTCGAATGGTTTTGAACATGAGGGGGTCTCTTGATGTCAGTTTGCTCTAAACTGTTGTTGGTCTTACTCTTTTTTTTCTTGCTCTTAAATTTTTTGAACTGTCTCTCCATTTCATCGTCTGAAAATTCCTGCTCTTCTTCTGGAAGCTCTTCATCATTGTCGTTGGAAGCATCAGTCCCCTTAAAGTGTTTAATAGTCTCAGTTAAAACAAATTCAGATTTGGGAACAAGATAGTAAACTTTTGAGTTCTTTTTTTCATTGAACTTAATCAGTGCTTCTTCTGAATTGAACTTAACTCTGTAAAAAGGTTGTGCTAACGGGCCAAAAATCTCAAACAAGTATCCCAATGGTGTTCTATCCCCAAGACACAAAACAGAACCTTCCCTCAAAAACTTGTCCTCACCAGACAAATTTCCTTTTATTACTATGCTTTTCGACACTATCGAAGCTATTTCACCGATTTCATTGATTTGCTCCTCAGGCCCTATCACAAAATCTTCTGGCAAAATATCAGCTTTTTCATCAAGAACCTCATTCTTTGAAACGATTTGAGTTTCTGTATCTTTGTCTTCATCATCAAAATCCGCCATCTCCACATTGTTCAAAGAGTCTTTTTCTTCTTCATCATCAGAATCAGAATCAGAATCAGAATCAGAATCAGAATCAGAATCAGAATCAGAATCAGAATCAGAATTAGAATCAGAATCAGATTGCAAATTTAAACCCGAATTGGAAATGAAAGAACAGATTTCTTCGTTTAAATCTTTTTTGTTTTGTAATTTTGAAGTTTCATTGTTAGCTTGATCAGTATTTTTGTCGGCCTGATCTAGAACTTGATCAAGAAAATCAAAACCTTCAGTATTTGATTCTTCAGTTGATACTATATTAGGATACTGTGCACTTGAGATAACCGCTAAATCTTTGTTTGTGTTTCCTTTGAGACCCTGAACATCCTCTTCCACCAATTGTCCCTCTCTTTTCTCTGCATTCTCAATGTTTGTATCACTTCTTTCCATTTGATCAGCCAGTTTTTCAGCTTGTGAAGTATCCAATACTTCCAAATGTGGTGCTAGTGTTTCTTCAAAATCTGACACTTGAACACTAGCTGTCTTAAAAACTTCCTCTTGGTCCATAACCGCACTTGAAAGATAAAGTGTACTCAGTTTTATTTACATATGTCAAAAAAAAATTTTTTGATAAAAAAAACTATGTACAAACAGAGAAAGAATTAGTTTTGCTGCTCGCGGCAGCTCGCGCATTTTTAAATTTTAATACATATGTACTTGTAGTATGTACAATATGTATGTAGTGGAGTTTTATTCTTCATTTGGGGTAACGAATCACGAATCACGAATCACGAATCACGATGATAAGGTAGTTTTAAACAACTTTTTGGAGTGTTGAACTGGATTGTTTTACTGATTATGAAGTAAATAAACTTAGTATGTATTAGAATATCAATCATCTAGAATTTAGAATCTAGACTATACTCCACCTGTACTAACCTTCAACACCTGACAAATCAATGAGTAATCAAATCAGCTTGAACTTTAAAGTTCATATTTAGCTACGTATTAGTTAGCTCATCTTTGTACTGTTCAATAATTAATTTTGTTTAGCGACCAAATTTTCACTTGAACACAAGATCTTGATTTGTTTTTGAAATACAGTACTGTTTTTGAGACTCAAGAATCAAACTACGGAAACAAGCTCTAATTTAAATGGTTCTTTAAAATTTAAAAAGCTCTAAAAAGGTGTAAAAGTAAAATGCAGAAACAACCAGTCAAAATCTAATGAAACTAGACACATCATCACAGTGTTCACCACCCATCATTGCAGACGGTTGCACATTGGCGTGTAAGTTGGCAATCTCGGTCAGGTGGGTTTTGGAAAACTCAAAATCTATACGTTGTTTGAGAGACATTATGTCTTCATAGATTTGTTCATGTGAATTATTTGGTAAAGGGCTGAAACCAATATCATTGGCACTGAAATTGAATGCAAAGTTTGTTAGATCAGTCTGCCTATGATATTGAACTACCTGTAGAGGCATAAATTGGAAAGGTTGTGTATGTGTTGGTTGCATTGGACAAAACTGTTTTGGTTTTTCATCAAAATCATCATTAAAATCAAACAGGCCTTCAAAAGGAAAACCCAAATCTTTAGAAACACCGATTTCATTGTTGATGGTAGTGTAATATTGGGAAGGACTAGCGAATGTTGGTTCTTTTCCGTTCAAAGGGTCTGAATTGAGAGTCTGTTGGTTTTTATGCTTCAAGACAACATGTCTTGTTTGCTCATCATATTCATATTCATAATTATTGTATCCATAATCGGGAGGGTTTTGTTCATAATAATCATCATCATTTTCAGACTCAGAAACATCCAATGCAGAATATCCTTTGATGTTGCTGAACATTCCATGATTCAAATTGTCTTGGTAGATACTTGTATGAGATAGCTGACGATTCTGTTGATCATTTTTTATCAAAACATCGTCAATAAATTGTTTCATATTATGAGTGGATGCCTCATGATTGTATGCCTTATTTTTTTTTTTTTTACCACCAACGGAAGGTGTGATATCGACTTTTCTTTTTGAAGGTTTATTTATCAAATTCAAGTCCTCTATACCAGGAAGTTTTTTGGGGCGTTTGATAGAAGATGGAACAGAAGATGAAATCGTTTCAGGCGGTAAAATGGAAGCATTAATATCATCAGCTAAAGCGGTTAATAATGATTTCACTTTTGGTTTTCTGCCTCTTTTTTTTTTCATGGCCTTCAATGGATCAATGTTCTCTTTTTCACCTGAATAAATCATATCAGAGTCATTGATATTGTTTTTGGATTTATACGCAGACGGGGTTGATTCATCAATGAACGCAGAAGGAGTGTTTGAAAGATTTCTTGTCGCATTCCTCAAAATTTCATATGTATCATAATCATCATAACCATTCTTCTTGTGGATTTTTCTACCATTGGTTTCATACTCGTCTGAGTGATTTTCGGCAGGAGTTGATGTTAAAAAATGATTAACTGAGGTTTCTGATAAATTCTGCTGATAATTTGAAGGTGATCTACCTCTAACAACTAGAGGTGGGGTTTCGGTATATGCTAAAGAAACCACCTCATTTGACTCTAGAAATCCAACTAATTCAACATATAACTTGAAATGTTTGTTATTTAATAATGGTTTTTTATGATTTATCGAAGAAGAAAACTGTATTCTTTCATAACGTGCAACTTTGATGATTTTATCAGAAGGATAATCTTTCAAACCAGAAATATCATAACTAGCGTCATTATTATGCAAATCCCTATCAAAAAAAAACACTGAATTCAATCTAGCGATTTTTGATGTGTTTCTAACATTTGCCGCTTCTCTGATGATACTATGATCAGGAAGATCACTTGGAACTGCTGGGTGAATGGGCGGTGAAAATTGAGGACCTCTATCACGTTTAGCAGTGTGCTGAACAAGGGTAACTAAGCTTCTATCTTCAGCGCATCTTGAGATTAAACGGATTCCAAAGTACTTGATTCTAACCTTTTGATTATTTTTTCCTGAAGTAATGAAATAATTATTTGATGCAAATGATTGGAATGATATGTTTTGAAAATAGAATGTACTAACCAAAGTGAAGTAATTTCTTTTATAGCCAACCCATTCATTATCTATTCTTTCAAACCCCCTATCAATTCTTGGAGACAAGACTGGATCAAGGATGGAACCTTGTGAGTTATAAATTGGGATGACTGATGTTGTCGGGGTGAATTGAGGTCCAACTTTGAATTGTAGGCTTGATCTTGGAGCCAACTTTTTTTTCAAACTTGAAGAAACACCCAAAGGAAATGTGTTACTTCTGTTAACTCTGTATAAATCACTATTGGGGGTCTCCATATCGGTTTTATTGTATGCTGTACAATCAGCAGATGGCAATTATGAATGAAAAATTGTTAGAACTTGGTCAACTAGTTAATGAGTTTTGAGAAAAGTGTAGTGCGCTCTCTTGAATTGATTGAGTTTTTGTTAATAAATGAATTTCATCTTTGGTAAAATTGATCAACCCATATCTTTGGCCAAACTCAGATCCAATGCTCATTAAAAAGGATGGTGGCACCTAATAATTTGAGATTTTATATCTTTCTTCAAGCTCCAATTATACCTTAAAAGAAAATCAACCCAACAATGATTATCTTAACACCCTTCCCGGAGAATGTATAAAGGCAGGCGCTTTTGCATTGGATCCAATAACTACACTCAAAGATGTTGCAGCATCCAGGTATAATTGTATCTCACTGTTCTAGTCTCTGAGACTCTTCCCAATGCAGCGGTTGGTATCTAAGCTCGCTCTTTGTGTGCTGCAAGCTCTTGAGAAAAACTAAGACAGAAACACAAAGCGACAAAAACTGGCCTATGTGTTTATAAGATGGAAGCTTTTGTGGTTTTGTGACATTCAAAAGTTAGGATTTCAAAATCAACAAATTTCTTGATTTTTACTTAATGTGTGGCCCAAACAATCAGTGACTGCGCGATAATGCGTAAAGTCTATCGGCCCCGCATGGCACCGCAGCAATGCATTTTTTAACACGATTCACGATTCACGAATCACGAATATTGTAAAGTTAAAAGTATATGGGACCAGGTCTCTAATATTAGGAAGGTGGAGAGGGGACCTATAAGCTTTACTTAAGACTGTTAACAGTTGATATCCAATGGAGGGATTAAATATTTAAGATCGCGATATGTATTCTATAAACTAAATACACATATAAAAGTAAACAACTTTCTAACTGAAAGTGTGTGAAAGTAGACAGGACTCAGGAGTCAAGATCATCAGTGATCAGTGATAAAATGGTTTGTACCACATTATTGGTACAGGTCCCAGGACCCAGGTGATAGATCACACTCACGAGTCACAGGTGGCATTCGTTATCGTTTCGCAGTTCGCTACTAAAAGTACTACATGTACTATGTAGTCTGTAGATTTTTGCAAAAGCGAACGACCAATCATTAATTAATAATGATATTCATTAAGTAGACGTTGACAGTTGTACACGGTACGACGTCATTCTACTAGCTGATCGCGGAATATAATTCGACTAGCTAGGTTGCAGGAGCGCGTCGAAAATCGATTTATAATAGCTGTAATAATTATTGGCGAGTCGCGAAAGTGAAAATTACTGCAAAAGATAAAATAAGCCACAATATAATCAAAAATTCAATCTTGACAACGGCCTTTTAGTGGCAAGTGTGATAAGCTTGACTAACGTAAACAATTTAAAGTTGTTATTTTTATTGAAAAATACGTAAAATTATAATAATTATTAATATAATTGTAATTTAATTTTTATATAATATTACTAGGTTTTGTTTGCTCAGACTTCGTCTTCGCTCTCTTTCCAATAATATTGAGACTAAAATTTTAAATTTTAGTAAAGAGTAAACTTCTAGTTGTTCCACAAAGCAAATAGCAAATATGAAG
>JAJMDW010000215.1:23283-60098 GCA_030573755.1 Starmera amethionina
TTTTTCAACAGTTTTGTCATAATAGTGTTAATTGACTTTGAGTTCTTTCTTTCCAGATAAAGGATTATAGTGATCTTTTCACTCATCTTGTAGTCTATAAATCTATATCATCATCATCATCTTTTTCTCCTTCCTTGAATTCTTGATGAGAAGCACCTCTATTATGTTTGAAGTTTCTATATATGGTTCTTTGGTCTACTGACGACCGCGCTGACCACGCTGGTTCATGATATTGATTTGTGCACTCATGAAAAACGGACTTAACTTTGGAAGCACTTGTTGTTTACTGACCAGACTCATCCACATCAAGAGAAATCATTTTTACACTACAGCTGATTTAAATGATAATTGTGTCAGATCTTGAAAAAAAAACATCTTCCGTATTAGGTAACTTTCCTAACACGGTTATTTTCTATTGTTTTTTTATATTTTAATCTCAAAGGACGTATAAATTTTTTCTAGCTTAGTGAGTAGTACAGTTATATAGCTATTAGCTACCGACTTATGGAATAACATACTTGATTTTCAAAAAATATAATGGGATTTTTATTGAGATATTTATCAAAACGTCAATTTTCACTAACAAATTTGACATGATTTTTGTCAAAATTTTCAGTTTTTTCAAAAATTTGCTCTTATATGTAAAAATGGCCATTTTTGCCAACAATTTTGAACAGCTTATCATTCGACTTTAAAAGATCTAAAAAAACCAGAGAACTGGTATCTACTATCTACGTTTTCAGTTAAGTTGCCACATTAATTTGAAAATTTTCAATTTCTCAGTTTACCCGGTGGGGGCGGCTTCAGGTGCTGGAAAGCGAGTTCGAATCTCGTGACTTCCACAGCGCGAGTTCAATTCTTGTGACTTCCTCTGACCTCAATTTAGTTTTTTTCTCTATTTTTTTGTCCTAGTTTCTTTTTTCTTCGAAAACCTTCATTTAACACGATTTATGCCAACTTTCAATCAAATTTCAACTTCCAGTCGTTTTGCAAAATTTCGCTACCAATATTATTACTTATGTGGGACATTTTTTCGTTTTATAAAGTATTTTTCAAACTTCATGCGAGTGGGAGAAATTTGCTAAGAAAAAAATTAGCTGTAAGAAATCAAAAAAAAAAATATTTCAGGAAATAAAATATTTTCAAACTAATATTACACCAAAAGCTAGTATAAGAGAATGGGTAAAAAAGCCATAGACTCACGTATTCCTGCGTTGATCCGAAATGGTGTACAGGAAAAACAGCGTTCCTTTTTTGTTATTGTTGGTGACAAGGCTCGTAACCAATTACCAAATTTACACTATTTGATGATGAGCGCAGATTTGAAGATGAACAAATCTGTTCTTTGGGCTTACAAAAAGAAGCTTTTGGATTTTACCTCCAATAGAAAGAAAAGGGAAGCCAAGATCAAAAAGGATGTCAAAAGAGGTATTAGAGATGTTGGTGACCAAGATCCCTTTGAAGCATTTATTTCAAATCAACATATAAGATACGTTTATTATAAAGAAACCGAAAAAATTTTGGGTAATACCTACGGTATGTGTATCTTACAAGATTTTGAAGCTTTAACTCCGAATTTGTTGGCAAGAACTATTGAAACTGTTGAAGGTGGTGGTATTGTTGTTTTATTATTAAAATCAATGTCTTCATTAAAACAATTATACACCATGTCAATGGATATTCATTCTCGTTACAGAACCGAAGCTCATGATGATGTTGTTGCCAGATTTAACGAAAGGTTTATTTTATCACTAGGCAGTTGTGAAAATTGTTTGGTAGTTGATGATGAGTTGAACGTTTTACCTTTATCTGGAGGTAAAAATGTCAAACCTTTACCACCAAAAGATGATGATGAATTGACTCCAAAACAACATGAGTTGAACTCCTTAAAAGAGTCTTTAGCTGATGTCAAGCCAGCTGGAACTTTGGTTGCTTTATCAAAAACTGTTAATCAAGCTCAAGCCATTTTAACCTTTATTGATGCAATTTCAGAAAAAACATTAAGATCAACAGTTACTCTAACTGCTGGAAGAGGTAGAGGTAAATCTGCTGCTTTAGGTATTTCTATTTCTGCTGCTGTTTCACAAGGATACTCCAACATCTTTGTCACTTCTCCATCTCCAGAGAACTTAAAAACTTTATTCGAATTCATTTTCAAAGGGTTTGATGCTTTAGGTTATCAAGAGCATTTGGATTATGATATCATCCAATCCACAAACCCGGCATTTAACAAAGCTATTGTTAGAGTTGATATCAAAAGAGAACATCGTCAAACAATTCAGTATATCCATCCAAATGATTGTCATGTTTTAGGTCAAGCTGAATTAGTTATCATTGATGAAGCTGCTGCCATTCCATTACCAGTTGTGAAAAAATTATTAGGCCCTTACTTAGTTTTTATGGCATCCACCATTAACGGTTATGAAGGTACTGGTAGATCTTTATCATTAAAATTGATTCAGCAGTTGCGCGAACAGTCAGTTTCAAATGGCAGAGGTGATGACACTGAAATCATTTCAAGAGATAATAAATCTTTGAATGATAACGAAGTTGTTGGTAGAACACTAAGAGAATTACAATTAGATGAACCAATTAGATATGCCCCAGGTGATCCTGTTGAAAAATGGCTGAATAAATTATTATGTCTTGATGTCACTTTAGTTAAAAACCCAAGATTTGCAACACGAGGAACACCACATCCATCGCAATGTAATTTGTTTGTTGTTAACAGAGACACCTTGTTTTCATATCATCCAGTGTCAGAAAATTTCTTGCAAAAAATGATGGCATTATACGTTGCGTCTCATTATAAGAATTCCCCAAATGATTTACAGTTAATGAGTGATGCACCAGCTCATGAGTTGTTTGTTTTATTACCACCAATTGATGCAAATGAAGGTCGGATTCCAGACCCATTATGTGTATTACAGATTGCATTAGAAGGTGAGATTTCTAAAGAAAGTGTCCGTAATAGTTTAAGTCGTGGCCAAAGAGCAGGCGGTGATTTAATACCATGGCTGGTTTCTCAACAATTTCAAGACGAAGAATTTGCAAGTATGAGTGGTGCAAGGGTTGTTAGAATTGCAACAAACCCAGATTATGCAAGTATGGGTTATGGTTCAAGGGCCATGGAATTATTAAAGGATTATTTTGAAGGTAAATTCACAGATATTTCGGAATCAACTAAGCCAAAAAAATTTTCAGTTGAAAGAGTTAGTGATGAAGAATTAGAAAATGCCAACCTACTTAAAGATGAAGTCAAACTGAGAGATGCAAAAACTTTACCCCCATTGTTATTGAAATTAAGTGAAAAACCACCACATTATTTGGATTATTTGGGTGTTTCATATGGTTTAACACCACCCTTGCATAAATTTTGGAAAAATAACAAATTCTGTCCGGTTTATCTACGTCAGACACCCAATGATTTAACTGGCGAGCATACTTGTGTCATGATCAAATCCTTGCTAGGTAGAGAAAACAAATGGTTGACTGAATTTACTCAAGATTTTCATAAAAGATTTTTATCACTTTTATCCTACGAATTTGAAAAGTTCCCATCTATCCAAGCTCTGAATATCATTGAAAGTTGTAAAGTTGCAGAAGATGAAAGAACTGTTAATCAACTAACCAGGGATTCTTTATATGACGCATTTTCCCCATTTGATTTGAAAAGATTAGAGTCGTATGCAAACAATTTATTAGATTATCATGTTATTGTTGATTTATTACCAATGATTTCAATGCTATATTTTAGTGGGAAATTAAACTCTGGCGTCAAACTAAGTAGTGTACAAAATGCTATTTTATTAGCCATTGGTTTACAACATAAAAAAATTGATGATATCTCGAAAGAATTGAATTTACAACCAAATCAAACCATTGCCATGTTCTCTAAAATTATTAGAAAAGTATCAACTTATTTCAGAGAACTATTAAGTAAGTCGATTGAAGAAACTATGCCCGCTTTAGAGGATGAGACTGTTAAAGAAATGAATGGTGAAGAAATCGAAGCCGAGTTCAAAGGAAACTTATCTGATATTGAAGAAGAGTTAGATGATGCAGGAAAGAAAGCAGTTTCTGAATTAAAAGAGAGGCAAAAAGAATTAATCAACTCATTAAATTTGACCAAATATAACATTGAGGATGAAGATGTTGAAATGAATGAATCTGACTTGAAAAAAGCAGTTAAAAATGGTAAAGTTGTCTCAGTTAAAACGAAATCTAAAAGAAAGCAAGAAAGTGCTCAAGATATCTATGAGGAAGAACTTAAAACTTTAAAAAAAATCAAAAAGAAGTCAAAATAATGAAGACCCTAATTTATTGATTTTTGGTGTTTTTGAAAACAGTGTATATTAAAAGTATATTAAAAGTAGATGACTACAAAAAACAGCATAGTATTATAAGTTAGAACTTATTACTGTAGCACCCCATAAAACCATGTCTTTAACTAAAACATCTTCATTATTAACAAAAGAGAAAATATCAGTTTTAACTTCATCTCTTAAATCGCCTTCAACATCTTCATTTTTGAAAAGATATTGATGGTTTTTGACATATTCTGGGTACACCAAACCATCAAAATAGCAAGGTGGATCAATCCAAACAGTTTCTTGGGTTAAATACGTACGATTTTCTCTTCTTGTTTTCAAAGTTAAATAGCTAGCTCTAAGAAAAATATTCAAATCAAAATGTGAGTTGAAAGAAGGATAATCATGAAAAAGCATGAACCCCTCCACTAAAATTATTTTTGAACCTCGTGGGATATGGATCATGGATCTAATTTCATTTTTCAAATCAATAGAAATATCAAATTTTTCTAAAGTTGTGTCATTAGTCTCATAAGTTTTTGAGTTTGTTAGAAGTCTTTTTCCGTACTGTTTCAAATGATTTAGTTCGTCAACAAATTTTTTGAAATCGATCGAGTCTGGACAATCCCAGTTTTGTTCACTGGTTATTGGATCGATAGGAATATCTTTATCGTTCTAAACTTGTGTTATTTTTAGGATAAAAATGATTCACAAACCATTACTTGCCTTATAGAAGTCATCCTGATGCACCAGAAGAGACCCTTCTAAAATAAAATGAAGCAACTTTGCTAGCGTCTAAAAGTTGAGTAATTGTTAGTAGGTAATTTTTCTCCACTGAAACTCAATAGTCTCACTGTTTTCCCGCTGGAAGAAGCACCGCCTATTGAAATTAAGACATTCTTAATCTTAGCATCATTCCCAACATTTTGAGGCAAAGTCATCGAGGTAATCAATTTTCAAGTTTCAATACATATTTTTAATCACTATATTCAATATTGTATTTGCAAATAAAAAAATCACTGTACATAGTACATACATATTAATTTCTTGAACATTTGATCTCACAATTTTACAAGCAGAAGAAACTTGGAAATGACCGAAGTGATCAACTCCAACCCACAAGTAGTGGATATCAGTGCGCTTCCAACAAGAAAGATTGAAGAAACCAACAAGATAGAGGAGTTTAATGTTAATCTGGTGCAACTTTTGTCACTTCTGGGATCAACACAGATTGAAAGCGATCTAAGCGATAGTGATAGCGAGGAGACCGAAGAGAGCGAAGAAGAAGGTGATGATATTGATTCCCAAGAGATTTACGATCTGATAGCAACGATTTCTGACCCAGAGCACCCGTTGACGTTGGGTCAACTTTCTGTTGTGAATTTGCAAGACATAGAGGTGTTTGACCACAGAGACCAGGAGCAGATGAGCGAAGTGGTTATTAGAATCACACCTACAATTACGCACTGCTCGCTAGCAACTTTGATTGGGCTTGGAATACGAGTGCGTCTTGAAAGAGCACTACCTGCAAGGTTCAGAATTTCGATTTTATTGAAAGAAGGTTCTCACCAGAGCGAAAACCTGGTCAACAAGCAGCTGAACGATAAAGAAAGGGTTGCTGCTGCGTGTGAGAATGAGCAACTGCTTGGTGTAATATCGAAAATGCTAGCTACTTGCAAATAGAGAGCCGCATTACATGTTCCCCCCCCCCCTATTTTCGTTCAACCTTCATACTTTTTAAGTTTATGTCTTACAAACTCTAAAGTCTAGTTTTCAATGCACACTTTGAATCTTTAATTTCCAACTTCCAAATATCATCAATAAATTCAAATATGTACAAGTTATATATTAAATGTACATGTGTAGAGAAAAAAAATCAAAGAACAAAAACGGTTGAATAAAATTCTAATATTTACTTTCCTAAAAAATTTAGGTATATAGCAACAAAATGGGATTCTTTCTTCCTTCCAGCAGTTTGGTCAACTTGAATCTTTACAAGTGAGTTATGGAAATAGATGAATACACTGTGCATTGAACTAACTAACCCCATCTTTTTTCATCTCAGGTACCAGAGTGAAGACCGCTCCGTTTTAACCAAATATGTATTGAAACCGTTCTGGCAGAAGTTTGAGTTGATCTTCCCTCTTTGGATGGCGTGAGTTTGATTTACAGAATGTTTGATACGAATAGAAAAAAAAAAGATTACTAACAGGCCAGTCCAAATGTTGTTACGTTGAGTGGATTTGGATTTGTTTTGGTTAATTTAATTACTGTTTTAATTGTTGATCCATTGTTGAAAAGTGATTGTTCAAGCTACTGGTTTTTTACATATGCATTTGGTTTATTTATGTACCAAACATTTGATGCTTGTGATGGTATTCACGCGTAAGTTTTTGTATTATCAATATTAATATTAATTTTAATTTTTAGTATTGAAGTATTAACATTTTACAGACGTCGAACTGGTCAAAGTGGACCTTTAGGAGAATTATTTGACCATTGCATTGATGCTATGAACACTACTCTAGGAGTCATTATTTTTAGTTCAGTTGCAGGATTTGGTTATACTTGGATCCTGATTATTTCTCAATTCGCAACATTAACAAATTTCTATTTAAGTACATGGGAAGAATATCACACTCATAAGTTATTCTTAAGTGAATTTTCAGGTCCAGTTGAAGGTATTATCTCAGTTATTGGATTGTTTATAGCAACTGGGGTTTTTGGTCATAAATTCTGGTCTTTACAAATTCCAATAGGTAATTTAACGCTATCAGTTAAAGATCTTTATATTATGTTTGGAGGATTAGGATTGTATTTCAACATTGATAGTGCAAGAAGAAATGTAAAAAAGTATTATAAAGAGGAGCCTCAGAAATATGGGAAAGCATTAGCTGGATTATTACCGTTTTTTGGTTATTATTTGACAGTTTTTGTTTTACTTTATTTGAACCCAATTTTAGTTGAAAAGTACAGTTTACCTGTTGTTTTCATGATTGGAGCTAGTGTTGCATTCAGTGTGGGGAGAATTATTCTTGGTCATTTAACCAAACAAAACTTTCCAAATTTCACTCCATCAACTTTTATTCCAACTATAATTATATTTGCCAATGAATTTTTGAAATATTTAGGATATGAAGCTTTGAAAGAATTGGTTTGGATGGGTTTAGGAATCAGTTTTGGATTTTATGGAATGTTTATTATTGAAATCATTTTTGAAATAACCACTTATTTGGATATTTATGCGTTGAGCATCAAACATTCAAAATTTGAGTGAGATTTATTATATATATATTTTTTTTTTTTTTAAATCAAATAAATCTAGTTATGTGTAACTATTAGTAGAGCTACGTAGAACTGAATAATATAGTTTCAGTAATTGTTTTCATTGTGTGTGGAAGGATGCTAAATATACAAGACCTGGGCAGTTTAAGCAGAAGCAGCAACTGGGGCGGCAGCAGAAGCATCTGTGGCAGCAACATCACCAGTAGCAAGGATGTCATTAGCACCTTGTTGTAATTTGAATTCTTTTTCTAATTCTATCAATTGTTGCTCGGCCAAAATGGATAAAGATAATGGAACACCTAATAATAAAGCACTGGTGGTCAAGATCCAAGTAGCATTACCAGCTTTGGCAACAGAAGAGTGTATCAAAGAATAAGTATTACTGACAAAGCTGGAGACTTGAGCTCTTTGTTTTGGTGGGAAAATGTCTTTTAAAGCAACGATTCTCTCGAGAATGGTTTCGTTTTCATCAAAGTCGTCTTCAACATCGGATTCTTCAGACTCTTCATCAGAGACGTCTTCATAGTCGTCTTCATTTTCGTTTTCTTCTTTGTCCTTTGCGTCAAATGGGTTGGCTGTAGAAGCAGTGTTTGCTTGTTCTTGTTGAAACTGGGTTTCGGCTTCGTCTTCGACTTGTGTGAGTTTGACCATTTTGTTGCAGTTGTTGCAGTTGTAGATATCACTTGCTTCAAAATGATGAAAAGTTTTGTTCGTCGAAAAAATGCTATTGTGCGGGTAAGTTGTGTGAAGAAGTTGGTTTGATTTTAATTTTATCAGGATTCAGTAAAGAAGAAAATGAACAAAGTTGTTTTTGATGGGTTGAGTACTGAAAGATAAATGGGAAGTGGAGTATTATGACTATCAACGGGAAGTAAAGAGAAAGCAACAGGTTTACGGAGATTCATTGTTTTTGATTAGAAAAAGAAGAATGATTAGTTGGTTTATTCCATGGTTCTTCTATATACTATTAGTATGCAATAAACACCCTCTCAAGAATCAAGATACTGTACAAATGCCAACAATATTAATACTAATGTGAATGAATCTCTCAATCAGTTACTTTTTTTGGAAAAACAAGAATTACACGCCCAAACTTCAAACTCCCTTAATATAATTCTAAATACTTTTGAGGACTGGTCCAGTCGCACATTCTCTACAATAATCAGTTGCCATTTCATGTACTTACTACTTATTACTAAGGAAAAAATTGTCCCATACATATGTGCTCATGTACTAGCTGTACTAGTACTCACAGGAAATTGATCTATCGAAATTAATTAAAAATGGCAAAAATCAATAAATGCGTTGAATTCTACTAGTACTGTCACCTGTGTTATAATGTTACAACTTACAAGTTACATGTATGAACAAAACTGAAGTTTGGATGGAAAAAGCAAATTAAAGACCTCAATTCTAGATAGTAGTCTGTAGATAACTTTGCGTTTCATTCACTATTTTTCTCATTGATTTTGAACTGCTTTACTGTGTGTTTGTACCTACTTAGAAAGCACCTGTTACTCGAAGCTCCAAGTTAAATGGCTGTGGAAAACGTGGCCGTGGAAGAGGTAATCATACTCGACGTTTTCATTCTGTTGTTAACTTCCGCCATAGTCGTGAGTCTTCTCAAACCTCACAGATCAGAGGTGCTGTATTTGAACTGTCTGTAGAAACTCGATTAGTCTCGACTCAATAGAGGATTTGAGACATCCCACAAACAAAATACACATTTATTGCTCGCACTTTGGCCAAAATTGATACCGGGCAGTGGGCAGTGGGCAATGGGCACTTGGTCATCCCGAATTAATTGAACTACGCTGAAGTCCTTAAAAGAAATTTTAGTCTCGGGACCAGTAATATTGATCCTAATTGGTTGATTTTATACTCTATCAGTCCTGAACGTCATAGATCTAAAGCAAACATTATCAATGGAACTAATAAAGGTTTTGTTACTATCGATGAGTTAAACATTATTTGATCAAAATTATATTAGTTTTTGACACAAAATCCAGATATAATATAGATTTTAGTATTCACCCTATCAAACATCTACTGAAAAACCCACCAATCCACCAGACCCAGTTGAAAATATATCCTAATGAAGTGGTTTTTCAAGTCTGTATTGGCAATCCCAACCACGGCTTTTAAGCACCACGAGTATGGTATCCCCATCGACTGCTCTTACATTGGTGATTCCACCACTGAACAAAACTTGATAGTTTGTTCATATCCTACAACCTCTTACAAGAGAATCTACAGAAACAGCATCAACGATTTGGTCAAATTCTTGAACATCAAACACGGTCGCTATGTGTGGGAAATTTGGAACTTGAAACACGCCTCCGAAGTCTATTGCGATTACAAAGTGCTAAACAAAGTACATTTCTACGGACAATGGCTTGATCACGAAGCACCACCGTTTCCTATTTTATTGAATGCTTTGAACTCGTTGTACGAGTATTTATCCACTCCAGGAAACACTGCTGTGGTCCATTGTAATGCAGGTAAAGGTAGATCTGGCACTTTAGTCGTTTGTTATTTGATGAAGAAGTATTCACTAAAACCAGTAGAAGCAAGAAAGATCTTTACAGATTCACGAATCTACTCGCCATCTGTGTTTGGAGATGGCGTTTCAATATTTTCACAAGTGAGATACATTGGTTACATGGATTATCATTTGTTAAATTCTATAAATGATTATTATCCAGCCACAAACTATAAAGTTAAGATTGATTCCTTCAAATTTCTCAATCCAACCTCTTTAATGTTCAAGAAATTTTCCGAATTAAAAATGGAAGTGAAGTATTATAATGTGGCAAATAATTACGATAAATTGATACATGAACCAATTCTAAATCCAATCTTTATCAATTTTAATAAAAATGTAATTGAATTTCAATCTGATCATACTACAGCTTCGGATGTCTGCATCTGTTTGGATATTGTTTCATTATATGGAGTCACGAGTTGTTACACATGGTTTAACGGATATTTTGATATGAAGATGAACAACATCGAAAACATATCTAATAGGGATTATACTTTTACCTGTGAATGGGATGATTTTGATGGATTTATTGGGTTCAAAAGATTGAGAGGAATGTCATTATTCAAGGCTATGGAAATAAAATATCATCTATTGGTATAAAGAGCCTAATACTGATTCATTTTGTAGCTATTTAACCACCTTTTTTTCATTGTCGATTTTGGACCAAACTCCATCAACCATTTTTTTAACCAACCTTAATGCATTATTATCCTCCTCATCCTCCTGCTCCAAACTATTCACCTCTCTCTTGTTTTTCAGTCTTACATTCTCCAAAGTATATGGATGTGTAATAACAACCTCATTCATTACTTCAATATCATTGTTTTTCCATTCAACTTGAGGCATGATTTTATGAATAGTGTTGAAAATTAATTGACCTTCTTTAGAAACTTTGTCGTTCTTCAATGTCTTATACACAGAATAAGACTCTTTGTTCTTCTTAATAACATCATCCAATTGAGAAACATCAATTTTACTTATCTCAATTTTAGATAACCCTGGCTCTTCTTCCGACTGAGAAACAATACTGAACGACTTGATAGCAGATGGCTTGACAAATCTGAAATTGCAAGATTTGTTGTTCATCCCATTGGAAGTCTGCAACACCAGCACATGTGGCGTGTATGTATACGCATAAATGGTTCCTGATAATTCTTCATTAGTGGAACTCACCAGCTTGATACTAAAATGAAAAAAAAAAACAAGTTAGTAACAAAGGTACAGCAGAAGAGCTATTAAAAAAAGTACAAACCTCTGTCCCACAACATTCTGGAGCTTGTCCAGCTCAGCAGCAATTGCTGATTCACCCATCTATGCCTTCCTTGCTCGCACGAACTTTGAAGACAAAGAGAAAGTAAAAGAACTGATGTACATGATTCATGTTTTTTTTTGTAGAAAAAATATTCTGAAAGTGTAATTTTGATCTTTGAGCTTTTACTGTTTAAGATTTGAGGCATCGGAGAACAGTAATGGAGAACGATCTTTTAGACACGTTTAATACTCTTAGCATTGAAAACACACACTTGATGGAAGGCGTTGTGAAGGAATTGGTACAACAGGACGAACAGGACGAATTGAATGGCATGGAAGTCGATGAGGTTGATGAAGTAGAGCACCACAAACAACACCAGAACCATCATCAAGGAACAGAAGAAGACGCAGATGCAGATAGTAATTTATCAGTGGACAAAGAGTTCCAAAATATTTTGAACGAACGGGCAAATCAACTTTTATTTGAACATCAACAACGTTTACCTAGACCTGAAATACAATTTGCATTTGAGGATGATTTTGATGCCATAAATGAGCTAGACTCTTGGTTTACCAGCTTGGAACTGGATAAACTCGAGGATATAAAAGCTTGTTATTTCAAATACAATAAACAAAATTTCACTTCTTTTGATAAAGATGAAAAAGCTTCTTTAATTACAGACTTTTTTTACAATTTGTCAACTCATAATAACATGAAAGAGACCTTAAAAAATGTTTGTTATATTTGTCTTGGAAATTACCAAAAAGATGTTGGAATTGATGAACATTTTGGAAACATTTTGAATAATAATTTCATTCTTATATCGATGAACTCATTACCATTAATCTGCTCATTGCTCAAAGATTTTTCGAGCGCTGCAATGACTTCAACAGAGAATAACATGGAAATTAATCAAATGTTTTTTTATGTCAACACAATTATATTTACTCATTTAACTTGTTTAATACATCTAGAAACCTTTAAAGATAAGTTCAAATTAAATCTTGATGAATTTATCAACCAGTTACGAGAATCTAAAATTTTACAATTCATTATTAAATCTATTGAGGAATATAGATTTCATGGGAAGTCTTCAATGAGAGTCAGAAATATGATCGTAATTCTTTCTAAATTGATCACATTAGTTTTTGGTACTTTTAAGCAACGCCAAATTGCTAAAAACTATTTGAATTTAAAATATGGAATCACCAAACAAACAGACTCAAATAAGCTTATGTGTTCTCCTATCGATTACTTTGTTTTTAGAGAAGATTTGGTTGCAAGATACCCAAGTTTTATTCCACCGCCATCACGTTTACCTCCAAATTTTGACAACTCATCCTCATTATCTCAATTTATTAACGTTCCAAGATCATTGAAAAACTCTAAACATAATGAATCTTTGCCAGTTCCACAAGGAGATCTAGCAACACCTGCTACATCTCCAGCATTTGGCCCTATGAATGGATATGGAATGCTGAACAATAATAACGATAATAATAGTGCAAATAACATAAATAACAATAATAATATGAATCGAAATATCAAAATCAAAAGAAATTTTCAGGTAAATCAAAACTACCCTTTTTTATTTCCAACAGAAGAGAATGGCGATGTTGTTCCAATTAGTATTAAGGAAGCAACTGATTTAATATCAAATAGAATTGAAGATAGACTAAGTTTGAAACAATTGTGGTTTGAAAGAGACGCTTTCATGAAACAAGAAAGAGGATATTGTAACAAAATAGTGGAAGTAGGATACGATGATTTTGATTATTCAAAAGATGAAGATTTTTTGTATTTCAACTCAATTAAATCCTTGAACTGCGTGGAAGAAGTTTATCATGATTGTTTGGAAAACTTATCTTCTGTTGTTCATATTTTGCTACAAGTAATAATCAGTTACAATGGGTTAGATGCCACTTGTTTCCCAAACCAAAGTTCAGATTTAAACGACGAAGAGTTTTTAATGAAGATGGAGATCCTAACTGTTAAAGAGAGAACTTTAAAATTCTGTTCACACATCTTGGTGGCATTGTTAAAATGGTTCAAAATTAATCATGTTTTGAAATTTGAGCAGCTCTGTACATTGCTTTATGACTCAAATTTTTTTAGTATAATGATACAGTATTGTAAAGTTGTTGAGCCAGTGTTCATGGACAAGATAATGAATAAACAGATCAAACCAAATAAAATGTCTTTCTGGAAAAGATTGAATCCAAATGATACCAGATACAACTCCAACTTACAAACCGATTCAGATTTTTTATTCACATTGACTTCTTTATTAACAGTCACATCTATGGTGTGTAATGGCAAAACTCAAAGAATTCTATCATTATCAGAGAAAGACCCAGCAACTTGCATTTTCAGAACAATGATACAAGTATACAACATTGACTTGTGGAGGCCGATGCTTAAAATAGTGAAAAATATCGCTCTGTTCAATGGTAAGAAATGGAAGTCAAACAATATGGAGCTTATTTCGTTGGTTTATTTGCATATGAAGCTCAGACTTCGGGATAGTTGGCTTTCTGGAAGAGACCTTGATGGAGAGCTTAGCGATGCATATGGACAGGAAATTGCCTTTAGAGCCTTGCTGCAGTTCTACCATATGCGCAAGTATAGTGACAAGATGGAGAAATTTGGTTATAAACATACTGACTACGATTTTTTCATGAAGGAGATGGAGCTTTCAAATAGTGTTTAGTGAGGTGTGTCAATGCTTTCCCCAGTTTGTAGACTTGATCATGCCTCTACTCAATGGCAACATCTTATCTCATCTCGTTGCATATATATTAGATTCTATGTATGTACTGTACTTTGTACGTAAACACGGCATGTTTTTTTTTCCTTAAAACAAAACAAACAAACTTGAAAATATAAACAGAGAATCAAAACTGCTGGAAGAGATGTCCAGCGACAGTTCTCGCATTGTGCGCTTTTATTTTCATAAGCTAGTGGAACTGTTAGTTCCAGAGACGCTAGGAAGCGAATTAGTGGAGACGATTTATGATGAATTGCTTTATTTCCAATCCACACAAAACAACGGAAGCAATAGTCTCACCACTGGTATCAGCAACGCCAATGATCTGGTGCTCAATACACGTGAGTTTTTTGATACTCTCAAAAGCAAAGATGTCTGTGACACGTACAAGTCTACTCTAGCTGTTTTACTAAGGTTCATGAGTGGATACCAGTTGGAAAATATTTTGATGTTTTTGAGTCAAACAATAAATGGAAATCTGCAATCACCTCAAAGGACTCATCATTACTATCAAACATATCAACGACCATCTTCAAACCATATTATGGAAGATTTCAGATCTGTGCACAGTGCTGCTAATGGAGGGACTGGTGCAGACTCTTTTGAGAATATAAATTTTGATAGACAATCAGACAGAAGATCCATATATTCTACCATGTATCAAAACAACAGATCAACTGACTCAAGAAACTATACTTTGGAAGAACTAAGTATACCGTATTTTGAGAAAAACATTAAAGAAGATAAGATCTTGAAGTATATTTGTTATACATTGATTGGATCAAATTCAAACTTATTCCCAGTTGATACCGATACTTGTGAAATAAATCTTGTAGAGAGCCTGAGTAACAGTGAAAGTGGATTGATCCACTTAATTTTAGAGGCGGGGTTACTTTATATTGATTTGAAGAGAAAAACTGAAACATTGAAGAAAAATAGATCTCAAATTAAGTTGGCAATGTTGAGCTTTATTAATGATGAGCTAAATGATTACGTTAGATTTGTGAATGGACTTTTCACAAGACATGACATTTCATTGCACTTGGTTTATTCAGAATTATTGGATTATCTTATCAAGCTACGGTTTTATAAATATTCTGTTGATTTGATAAAAAATGAGAGAAGTTCAACAGATATTTTATACGAGATACACCGATTATCACTTAATGGTGACTCAACAATAAATAATTGTTCTGTTGATATTTTCAATTATATAGTTGAACCGTTCATCAAAAAAATGCTGGAATGGTTAGTTGAAGGTGATTTGAATTCAGACGAATTTTTCATTAAAAAGAAGATAACACCAATAACAAATTACGAAACAATTGAAATACAGGTCATTGAGATTCCAAAATTTATTTCTAAAGACCTAAGTCAGAAAATTTATCTCATTGGTAAAATGATAAACTTTTTGAAGATCAGCAAAGAATTTAATTGGCTACTGGAATTTTCAAACAATTATTCTACAAAATACTCAAATTTAACAAATTACTTCCAAGGTTCAGATTTTGAAAAACTGGTGCTGAATCAATACAATGAAATTTTAAATTATTTCAATTTTACTATTTCAACTAAGTTTCAAATTTTAAAGATAATTGAAACTCTAAAGAAATTTATGTTGATGTCCCAAGGAGATTTCATCAACAGTTTGATAGCATTTGGCAATGAATCATTGAACGAACCTTCTACTCAGTTAAATGGATATCAATTGACTAATATGTTAACAAGTGGGATTGAGAATTCAATTGCGCGTTATTATCTCAAGGATGATAAAACAATCAACATGATAAATAATTTGGATGCAACTTTACTGAATGTTCATCACGGTAATACAGGATGGGATGTGTTTACCTTAGAATACAATTTACCAAAACCATTAGATTTAATACTTGATGATGAATCACATCAAATCAAGAAAAACTATTTGAGAATATTCAATTATTTGTGGAAATTGAAAAGGATCGATAAACTATTTGAACAAGAATGGCTCACACAAAGATTTTTCAAGAAAAAAAACAATGATGAACAGCTTAATTTTATCTTTAGAAAATTGAAGAAAATAAGATTGATTCAAGATTTTTTGAATAAATTTATTAAAAAAATTGAGAATTTCATATTCATTGATATAATCGAACAAAAATATCAAGATTTTATAAAAAAAATCGTCAAGAAAGATGACAATATTGAAATTTCTAAAGAGTACGAAGATTTAAAGATAAGGAAAATAGGTGATAATTTTAAAATACTAGCAGGTATTTTAAAACCAAATTCAAACTACTTGCATGAAATAAACAAAACTAATGAAGCATTTGATAAAAAAAGGCATAATTTAAAGGAATATTCAATCGATGATTTACAATACCACCATGAACAGTTTCTAGAGAGTATTATCAACCATAAATTAATCAACGGAACAAGTAAAGGACGAGTTTCTAATAAGTACTTGATAAATCAAGTGAATTCTTTGATCAACACATGTTTTAAATTCTTAATGATCAATCAAGAGTTTTATGCAATGGTTAGCGAAGATCTTGTTCATGTTGGAGCTATTTCCATTGAAAGATTTGAAATTATTTATGGTAATTTGATAACGGTGTTTCAAGAGTTTAATGACGGATTAAAGGTGTTCATTAATGATTTGGGACATGATGAGAACGTTGAGTTACGGTTATTGGGTAATTTGTTAAACTAGAATTTGGTTTTCGTACTGTAACAGTGTAATAATCATGAATCTGCCAGTTTTTCCGAGTCTGGACTCTGGATTCTGAGTCTGGAGTCTGGAGTCTGGAGACTGGAGAGAACGGCTGTTTGGAAAGTTGTACAGCCGTATGCAATTGAAATGCTTTTCAAATTTTAATTGAAGTTGGATGGCCATTGGCGATAGGCTATAGCCCGAATCAGGAATTTTTTTCTTCTTAGCAAAAATGGAGAAATTTTTATTTTCTTTGATAAATTATGAGTCGCAATTTGCAAATTGCAATAAGCTGATATTGAATTTTGTTTATTTTTCATATCTTTCACCTGTAGTGCTATTTATTCGATCATATCAGCAGTTCGTGTTTTGCCAATTCAATATTGAGGACGCTGATTAGCTAGCCAAGAGTCAACACACATCGCCAGGAAAAACCTCACATCGAAAAGTCGGTATTAAAGACTAAAACTTAAAATCACAAAATGAGAAGAAACTCCAGTTCCAGTTTGGAGTCAAGCGTGAACTCTCTGAGTTCAAGCGAAAATTCTGTGCATCACAGAGGGTTGTCTCCCAAACCACTTAGCTCTGAAGGCATATCAGCGAAGAATCCCAACAATATTCCTACAGCCAATGCTCCTACAACTCGAAGATTCTCGATAACGACTCAAAACTCATTGAGAAGAACATCAACATCTAATTACAACATGGGAAGAACTTATTCTCTCAGAGAACAAATTCTTGATGACAACAGACAAGTGATGTTGGAAGAAGAACTAGCAGATCGAGATTTGAATAAGAAATTAGAGAGACAATTGGATATTGGTGATGTTTTGTTGATGAGACAGACCAACACTGGTGCTCACAGTACTTTTGATGAAGAGAGCCAAGAAGGAGAAGTCACAAAAGGTGATGATGATGAGCTTCAAAGGACAGCCACATTGGCTAAAGTTTATACGAATAGATCTACTGGGGAGCTTGACTTACCTCCAGATGGTGGATATGGTTGGGTCTGTTGTATTTGTGTCTTTATGATACAATTGAGCGTATGGGGTCCTAACTCAGGATATGGTGTATTATTACAATACTATTTGAGTAATGATCTATTTCCTGGAGGAAGTGCATCTAAATTTGCATGGAATGCAGGATTAATTATATGCAATGCTCAACTCTTTGCACCATTATCATTGATAGCAGTAAAGATGATCGGTTTCAAATTGACGATGTCGATAGCTTTGCTTTTTCATTGTGTGTCATATATTCTACAATCATTTGCCACACAGCTTTGGCAATTATTTGTATGTCAAGGTGTCATGTTAGGAATGAGTTATTCTTTTATTTTTGTTCCAGCCAATTCTATAATTCCACAATGGTTTTTAAAAAAAAGAGCATTGGCCGTGGGGATTTGTATGAGTGGTACAGGTTGTGGAGGTGTGTTATATGCATTGACAATTTCCACCATGATTCAAAAATATGGGGACCAAAAATGGGCTTTAAGAATGGTTTCAATTGTTACATTTGTCACAATGGCTACATCTATTTTCTTTCTTCGTTTGAGAAAACCAGAAGAAAAAGAACCGGTAACTTGGGCCAATATCAAACATAACGTTAAAATGATGTTCAATAAAGAAGTTGTGAAAGCCAAAAGATTCTGGTATATAGTTGTGTGGTTTGATTTTTCAATTTTAGGGTACACCATTTTATTGTTTTCCTTTTCTACTTATGCAACTAGTGTTGGATTGTCGGTTCACCAAGCTACCACATTGACAGCTTTATTGAATGGAGCTCAATCAATTGGAAGACCTGCAATGGGTCTGATTAGTGATAAATTTACTGGCAGAGTTAATTTATCATTGGCATTTGAATTTGTTTTAGTGATTCTTGTATTTGGATTTTGGATGAATGCCAAAAGCTTTTTATCATTGATTTTTTGTGCACTTATGTTAGGAGCAGTTTTAGGTGTTGGTAATGTCATGAATTCCGTTTTAATTGCAGATAGTTTTAAACCAGAAGAATTTGGAGCAGCGTGGTCGATTCTGAATGGACAAATTGGCGCATTCAGTTTGGTTTCAGAGGTAATAGCTTTAGGTCTGAGAGATTATAGCCAAAGCAATCCATTTCTGTATACTCAGATATTCACTGGAATTATTTTTTTCATTTCAGGTTTAGCATTGTTCCCCTTTAGAGAACAGGCAGTTAGAAAAATTTTACAGAAAAGAAAGGACGATGTTGCACATGATCTTGAACAATTGAAAGGCATGGAAAGCTCAGTTGAAGATGAGAAACATCGCCGCGAAGAAACAGAAGCAGAGATAGATAAATTAGACACTACGGACGAGGAAAAGATTGATGAGGACACTAAAATCGAATCTGACTCACTCACGGAAAATGGGATTGCAATTTTAGAGCAGCGTTTGAGGTTTTACGAGCTTACACTTCAAGGAGGAACCCGTGGATTTATCAAACGCATGTTTTACCCTATCAAGATTTGATTATGCAGTGTGCACATTAGTTAATAATATTATTTATTGGTTGAAACAAAAGTGTAGAAAACTTGGTGAGTTATCTCTCTATCGTGCACTTTTGCACTCTTGCAGAACCATGATGAAAAAACTTCAGATTATTTATTAATCCATCAATTTATTCGGGGCAAGTTTCCATGAAAGGTGTGTACTATCTACCACATATTAAGTAGTCAGGACTCAGCAGGCAGCTGGGAAATAAAAAAATATTTTCTGCATGTTGATAAAAAAAACAAAACAAAACAAAACAAAACAAAACAAAACAAAACAAAACAAAACAAAAAAAAACAATATTCAAGAACTTGGTGTGTCTTGGAAGATTGAAAGGAAAAGCTAGGTAACGACATGTCACAAACACCACTGAAACAGCTGCAGAATGGTATGATGTCCTCCAACGAGAAGAAACGAGCACCAACTACTCCACTCACACCCTCTTTGAATCTCCAAAGCATAAACAAAAGACAAACACTCACCGAAGATCCTCAAAATGAGAATGAGAACACCCCAATAGACCCACAGAGACCGCAAAATAAGAATCTTATACTGGAACAATTGATTGCCACACCGCAAATACGTAAAGGTATCAAGCAGGCTGTATTGGAAAACAAATCGAGATTACAACAGTTAAAAAATGATTCTCAACAGGATACTAATGAATCAGATTCTGAATACAGCGAGATGTCTACAATTAACACATACACACCACCAAATTACAAAGTTGAAGGTGGGTTGACGTACTTCAAAAACGGATACTATCTTGATGATGAGAAAGATGAACTGATTTATAAATTGAAAAAGGAATTGATAGTAAAAGAGCGTGAATTGAAAAGAATGGAGGAATTGCTACAGTTCATGGAGCTGCAGAGAGAAGGTCTGGATAAAGATATATGATTCTGAACTGATTTATTTATGAGTATAATTATAATCATTAGTACTAGCTATTTTTACTTCAATCTTAATTTTAACTAATTTTAAGCGAATGTGTGTTACAATAAGTCGTAAGCTTGCAATGCTGTTATTCTATCATCTGGGTGGTATTTCATCATTCTACTGAACAAGTTTCTGATTTGTTCGTCAGCAACTGGGATAATATCACTGATATTCATCCCATTTGAGTTTGAAAGTTGTAGTATTTGGAAAGTTGAAGATTTGTTGTAATAATTTTTTTCTCTTTCAGTTTTTGGGATTCCATATATTTCAAATATTTTGCTCGTTATCACAAACTCACCAAAACCTTGTTTTGTGTCTATAATTGGTTTACAATTATCACTGAAAATTAGTGTCATTATCATACCCAAACTCCAAATATCTGCTGGAAATGAATAGTCTTCCATTCTAAATATCACTTCTGGAGGCTTGTAAATAGAAGTGAAAGAATCGCAAATCTTCTTGCGTGGAGGCTCCATCCCATGGTTGTTTGGATATGTATAGCTAATTCCAAAATCAATAATCACAGGAACAGGGTTTTTATAGTCTTTAAACAAAATGTTCTCTGGTTTCAAATCTCTGTGTATTATCCCATGCGAGTGCAAGTATTTCACCCCATTAAGTAGACCTTTCACAATAGATTTGAGCACCTGCACAGGTAACTCATTACTGTATGTCACAGTGACCTGGTTGAACATATAGGGATTTGATCTAGCCAGTTTTCTTGCGTTGGTCACCATGAACTGCGTCAAATCGTATGGCAAAAAAGGCATAACCACCACCACTTCATCAACACCGTGATTGAACCAGCCCAAAAACTGCACAAGATTCTCATGGCCAGCACTTCTCACTTTCTTCAAGATCTCGAGCTCAAATCTGGAAATCTGCGGCAGTCTATCGAAATCTTTCGAGATGATCTTCAGAGCCACCAGCTGGCCTGTCTGGCTGTCCGTTGCTTTATAAACTGAAGAATTGCGCCCACCAACAACAAACTTGCTGTGCACAAACTGCTCGAATCGCATCTTAACCAGCGTCTTTCACACCTTTGTTTCATATTGGAAAGATAAAAAAAAAAAAAGTAAGCACCAAAATTTTCAATCAATTAAATATTTATTGAGAGTCGAGAGTGGTTTAGAAGCTACAATTGACAATGGATGCAATTTCCAGTCAGGATTTCAAACGAAAACTCATCGAAAGAACACCTGTTATCAAAATCAAGTCTTTCAGTGAACTTGCGGAGCACCAAGACGAGAAACAGGTCAAGCTGGATGTTGATCGCACAAATTTAACACTTAAAGAAAAAGACAAGTTGATACGGTTGATCTGCTGGCAATTAAGGGTGTTACCACAGTTGAAATATTACCAGGGATACCACGATGTTGCAAGATGGTTGGTTTATTTCACAAACAGCACGGAGCAAGAAGATCATGAGAAATTTGGAATTACAGAAGTGGAACAGCTTCGAACTCTTATATCATTCTCATTACTATATCTTCGGGATTTTATGATGCCCAATCTAAACCCCACTGTACAGATCTTGTACTTGGTTCCTGAATTGATGATGAAACTTGACAAAAATTTCTGTCTGGAGCTAGGAATGTTTAATTTGTTTAACTCTTCAAACAGAAGTGAAAATCAAATTCAACCTTTTTTCTCAATCAGCCAAATAATTACGCTATTTTGTCATGATTTCAAACAAGTGAGTACCATCAAAGAAATTTTAATGTTTCTTGTTGAATATGGAGATTTAAGTTGTATTATTTATTTATATACTGTGATGATTTTGGATCAAAAAAAGTTAATTTTACAAAAAGTGGATAAATTGAAGGATAGTTTAGAGTTCTTAACAAGACAAGATTTCATTCATAATCTTTTATCGAATGTTTTAGTTGAGAATGATGTGGATATCACCAAGGCAATCAACAAGACCAAATTTACTATTAGTAAATTACCAATTAAAAAACTAATCAATTATTCCAAAATCCAGAAATCAAGTGTATTGAAAACCACTGTTACATCCCAAACAAAAATTGAAAAACTACTCAAAAGGCAACTTAAAGACTCAACAACACCCGTGAAAATGTCAAAACGTTATCAGATTGTTACAAGCACAATAACAATTGGTATTTTGGGAATCATTATAAGTTATCTGATGAACAAATCTGCATCTCTATGAATATTATAATTCATTCAATAGTTAATTATAATTAGCTCATGACTTTGAAAAAAAAACCTACTGCAATTCAACTTCATACATGAAAACCAAATCTGTAGAAACACCTTGCCATCCTCTATTTCCAGAAGCACTAATCATATAACGACAAGTTGGATCAAATATACACTCCGAAATAACTCCACCATGATGACCTGGAACAATAAGAAATGGAGTTTTTTTAGGATCTTTAATTTTTAGATCATAAATTCTGATATTGTCATGAGATGCACATAAAACATGGGATCCATTAGGTAATGGTTTCACAACAGTAACTGCACCAGAAACTTGAGGAAATTTCAGAATTGAAGATTGAATTGTTTCATTATTTGAATTGAATGGTTTTTTGATATTGATCTCATCAACTGTACTATTTCTACGACCGATAAAAATAGAATCTCCATCAATTGACCAACTTGCACTAACTGCCCATGGTGCTGTGTTTTTAGGGACTTTTAATTTCATTGCTGGTTGGGTTGTTCGTATATCCCAAATATTAACTGTTCCATCAATAGAACTTGACATGAATATGTTTTGATCTTTAAAATCATTATTGTTGGTGTTATTATCATCATCAAGATGATTACTATTATTTTCTTCATTCTCTTGTAAACTATTTTTCTCATCATCATTATCTTGATCCCCAAACAACGAGTCCAAGTCATCATCTTTATCATTTGAGTTTGCATTCAAAGCAGCAGCATTACTGATACTTTTGAAACTTATCTCTGATGCATTTAAAGGACGATATTGAATTGCAGTAATTTGACCGCTTGAACCTATAAAAGAATGAGCTAATTGACCTGATTGTAAGTCATAATAATTGATCAGTTTATCCCAGGATCCAGATAGAAATTTATCCTCTGAGGAATTCAATTGTAAAACAGATACGGGATTTGTATGATTTTTAAAATGATGGATGATTGAACCTTCACTATGCCTAATGGTTTGTAAATTAATCCCCCCGTTTTTTAGGCCTGAAAGTAGCCACAAAGATTGATTTTGCACTGCTAGAGAATAAACCGGTGATAAATCAGGATCATAAGCATCTATTTTGTTGATATCACTACCAGTTGATGTGTTTTTGATTAATGATGATTTTTTGATCGGGATTTCATTTGGCCAATAAGATAATAAAACACCAGCATTTGAGACACTATCAACTAAATTATGTTTCTGGGTGGTTGTTAATGGAGATGCACCATCAACGGATTGGAAAAAATCATATTTTCTGATATATCCATCTTCACCACCTGTAAATAGCCATTTGGAATTTTTTGGTAAAAACATTGAATGAACAGGCGCTGCATAAGGAATTGCAGTTGTTGGGTTTAATAAATAATGATCTGCAAGTTGAGCTTTTAGAAGTAAATTTTTATGAAACTGATCCAATTTGGATATGTTCTCTGGTGTTGGTAGTTTTTTAGATACCAGTGAATCTGCAGAAATGCTATTAGTGTCTTGAGGTTGAGACATGTCAATGTCGTCGTCTTGCTCATGGTCATCGTCATCTCCTTCTTCATCTTGTTCTTCTTCAGCATCCACATCTACATCCTGATCATCGTCAATGTCATCGTCATTATTTTCAATTTCATTCTCATTCTCATTTTGTTTTTCCAACTCATCAAGCTCCTCCTCCTCCTCCTCCTCCTCTTCTTCTTCTTCTTCTTCTTCTTCTTCTTCTATCACCACGTCTTCTTTGAGAATGTCGTCTTCTAAACCCATTATTGCTCACAAATGCTGCTTCTGCTGATAAAACTTTCAAGTTTCACTCTTGAATTTCACATTTTCAAAGTAATGTACATACTTTGTATGCTACATACATATAATAACATTACATATGTGTTCTCGAAAAACACTAATTTTTCATGATTTGAACTTCGAAGTAGTTAAAGAGAAAACAGCTAATTTGTTTGGAAATTGGTAGAGAAAAATGGTAGCCATTGAAGTGAGAAATTTGTACTACCAGTACCCGAATGGGGTACAAGGGTTGAAGGACATTAATTTGTCGTTCGAATGGGGGTCCAGGGTGCTTGTTGTGGGATCTAATGGTGCAGGGAAATCGACACTTCTGAAATTACTATCAGGGAAAACATTGAGCAAAGGTGGTTCAGTGCGTGTGGATGGCGTGGACCCTTTCAGTAGTAAGTCCAAAGTGATGAACACCACGTATCTGGGAACAGAATGGGCCAGTAATCCAATTGTGAGAAGAGACATCAAAGTTGAAGAGCTCATCAATTCCACTATGGGTGCCCCAGGAAATGAGTTTTATGAAACGTACAAACAAAGACGCGATGAGTTGATCTGCGTGCTGGAAATAGACATTACATGGCATATGAACCAAGTCAGCGATGGGCAAAGAAGAAGAGTCCAATTGTGTATGGGGTTGATGAGACCTTGGAAATTGCTTTTGTTGGACGAAGTTACTGTTGATTTGGATGTGTTTTGTCGTGAAAAGCTCTTAATGTTCTTGAAAAAAGAGTGTGAAAATAGAGAGTGTAGTGTGTTCTATGCTACACATATTTTTGACGGATTGGGGTCATGGGCCACTGATGTTATCCATATGAAAAACACTCAAGTTGTAGAAGTTTTGAAAAGAGACCAGATCAAGTATATTTATGATGGTTCAAACACTGTTGAGGAAACTAATGATGGGGTTAGAATCAGTGCTGTTCAATCATTACACCCACTGGCGTTGAAATGGGTGAGGAATGATGACATGATTCGTGATTGATAATATTCATAGAAAATTCAAATCATTACATAAGTAATGTATGAAATTACCTCGATATTGTGAACCATCTGATAGGACTAAGGGCACAGTAGCTAATTACTAGCTGTTTTTCCATTGACAATGAATACATATTACATAAACTGGAGTAGGTATTGGCAAACATTTATCAAATAGTGCAAGTACATGGTGATGTTTGGTTAAATTAATTGGGAAAATGGTGGAGTGATAATTATAATATGGAAGTCTGTTACCTCTACCAGTGTACTATGTATGTACTACGCACATATGTATTATCATTTACGTACCAGCTAGTGATTCGTGACTGGAGTCTAGAGCTGATTAACTTAAACGAAGACGTTTCGAGTTGTTGTTTATGGGCAATATGCTGGAATCTATCATCTGGATGATCGACCTTAATACTTAATACTTATTCATGGACCATCATCCAGTGCTGGCAGCGTTGTTGTTGAGATGAAAAAAAATAAAAATACTGAAGCTCTACTATATATTAATAGAATATAGAGTTATAGATTGTACATTGTTCATATAAGACATAAACTACTCAACTAAAACTGATAAACAACCACCATCAACTAATTATGTGATACCATTCATGATTCAATTAATGATCACGGCAAGCGTCAATATTCAAGATCAAACAACGAAAAGGTTCCAAACACGCTTTACAATATTATTAATTGTGTTGTAGCATTCGCTAAAACGAAAAGTATTAAATTAATTATAAATCAGAAATCAAACAAAAAATCATTAAAAAGCCCAGCAAGCCCGCCAAAAACACCTTTCAAGAACTAGTAGTTGCACACTTAAGTTCCAACACTCAAAAACACATGAATTTCAATTCTCCTCCACAAAAACAGCCAAAAATCCCAGCTTATTTTTTTTTTTTTATCAGCCAATTTTCAACTTTCAAAAATATTTTTTTTTAAACGATAAACGAGAATTTAATTAAACGATTTTCATATTTCAAATAAAGCAGTAACTCAAAACACTCTTTTTTCTTATATAAACAACACACGTCGCCTGCTGATCGCATCTCACAGCTTTACAAACTCAAGCCAACAACAGCAAACACCATGGACTTAGTTCTTGAGGCTGCAGACTCCTACTTGCTGGACTTCGTCTATGCAGTAGCCTTGCCTTCCTCCCTCTCTTCCCAAATGAACACAACCTCTTCTGGGTTATTATCCACTCTAGGGTCACACATCGCGAGCATCAACTCAGCGCTTTCGAAGGAAAACATTGCAGCAGCAGCAGCAACAGCAGACTTGTATGGCTACTTCCCAAAGTTTTTCCCAACTTCAGCCTACACAACAGCGTCTTTATTACCAAGATATAATATTTTCAGACAAATTCTTTCTCTTTTCATTATCATGACCGTTTTTGGAGAACTTTTATATCTCGGGGTTGCATCATTGAGTTATGTTTACATGTTTGACAAACAAATTTTCAATCATCCTCGTTATTTAAAAAATCAATTATCTTTAGAAGTTAAACAAGCTACTTCTGCTATCCCGGTTATGGTTATATTAACCATCCCATGGTTCCTTTTAGAATTAAGAGGATACTCAAAATTATACTGGGACGTCAATGAAAGCACCGGTGGTTGGACCGCAATTTTTTGTCAATACCCTTGCTTCATCATGTTTACAGATTTTGGTATTTATTTAATTCATAGAGCTTTACATTGGCCAAAGCTTTATAAGATGTTACATAAACCGCATCACAAATGGTTAGTGACAACTCCTTACGCTTCTCATGCTTTCCATCCTGTTGATGGTTATGCTCAATCTTTACCATATCATTTTTATCCATTTTTGTTCCCATTACATAAATTAAGTTATTTGATTTTATTTACTTTTGTTAATTTCTGGACTGTCATGATTCATGATGGTGAATACTTAGCTAATGATCCAGTTGTTAATGGTGCTGCTTGCCACACAATCCATCATTTATACTTCAATTACAACTATGGTCAATTCACAACCCTTTGGGATAGAATTGGTAAGAGTTATAGAGAACCAGATTTTGAATTATTTGATAAATCCAAAAAACAGGATAAAATGACTTGGGAAATCCAAATCAATAAAATGGAACAAATTAAAAAAGTTGTTGAAGGTGAAGATGACAGGGTTTATGCTTCTGATGAGAAAAAAAGAGACTGAATTTCAACGTTTACTTTTATGAGATTGTTATGAAGAAATTTTATGAATTTAAATACATTTTTATATTATTAATATTGTTAGTATTATTAGTTTCTCTGTATTGTTGAATATCGATTTTTTACTGCTCTAGTATTACAAGACACAATTCACAAGTTACAAATTACAACATTATCGGACTTATTTTTTCCAAAAATATGTTTAAAATTGCAAATTTGTTTCGACTCAAAATTCAAATCAAGTGCCACAATAATGGAAATTGGAATTGCAATTCATTGATACAGCAAGCGAAAATATATACACACAAAGCTATTTTGCTACTAAAAATGTGGTGATTGATTTTTGCTGATTATAAGTTATAACTGTTGTTTTTGTGTCTTGAATTAAAATTATTACAAACATAGAAATTCAAAGCCAATATTAAAAATCTATAATTTAAAATAATTAGGAAAGTTGCTATCTATTATATGCTACCATTAAAAGAACAAATTTTCCATTGTGAAACCTATTTGATTATTTAATTTTAACTCTGCTTTTTTTTTTTTTTTTGGTTTTCATTAAAAATATGCCAAAAACATCAAATGATGGTAAGGAAACGGAGGAAAAAAAATCACACACATCAGCTTCAAGTGCAGTCAGTACAGAAGACCTTTATTTTTTTGATGCCAATGATATCCCCGAAGATGGTGCATTTATTGAAAGAATTCCATCACTTGAATTGAAAATTAAAGAAGAGCAAGAGAAATTGGAAAATTTAAGGTTGGAGCAGTCAAAACTCGAAAAAATTATTGAATCTAAAAAAAATGAAGTTGACCGAACTGACAATGTTCATGCCATAACATCCAGTGCACCCTTTGATATAACTACTTCAACAAATAAATCAACCATCAACCAAAGATCGAACTTGCTATCAAAATCGAAATCTGCACCATTAACAAACATCACTAAAATTCATAATGCAACCAAAAAATCTATTATTGAAGATTATAGAGATACGATTGACGTTTATGAAGATTTACTCACATTTCATGAATATAAAGCTAAAAGTTCTGCTGATTTAATTCATGAAAGAGAAATGAATAAATTACGAAGTAGATTTAATAAACCAAATGATCCACAAAGTTTAGTTGGTTCTTCAAATATGTCAACTGCTAATAATATCACCACTGGAATGGTTCAATCAGGCACAAAAGGTTGTTTTCACAAAGAACATTCAAAACCAAGGCCTTTAAAAGGTGTTAGTTTCAAATTACATTTACAAAGTTCTCAAAATAATTTATCATCAAATATTGAAGTTTTGAAAAGTTTGAATTTAGGTGGTTATGATGTTTTCAATGTCACAACTAATCGATTTGGTACAGTTGATTCAATATATTCATCAAATATCATAAAACTAAGAACGATGCAAAATAAGTTATTGAAAAATTATAATACACATTCTAAAGATAAAAATTTTGGTATATGTGAAATTTGCGGTGAAGAAGTGAATGATCCCTATATCAAAAACAAAGTGTCAGCAGGAATTAAATCAGAAGAAGCTGCTTATGAAAGGAAAGTTGAAGAAGAAAACAAAGTCCAGAGTCAAGATGAAGCTGAAAATCAAACTAAAGTTGCTACTCAAATTGAACATAAAGGTGTTATCAAAAGTGTCGAAGACAGTCAAACTGAAAATGTAGCTGCTGAATTTGTTACTGAGAAGGATGACATTAGTGCAAAAGGGCCATGACAGAGAAATAACAAGAATTTTCTTTTTATTTTCCTCTTAAATTTACTGTATTCATACCGAGTTACAAGCCCAAATGATAAAAAATTAAATGATTAGTATATTAATTTTATCCAACCAGTGGAAATAACGAACCAGTCATTACTGTCTTTGATTTCTTCTATTTCTAGTTTTTGATTTATGTTCCTTTGCATTTTCAATTTCATTTTCAGTTACTTTTTTTTTGTTTTATTGTTCAACTCATAAAAATTATAATACTATCACAAAGTCATTGTTAACCATTCCCAATTATTATTTTCTCCATGTTGGTTTGATACATCATCCATTTCGATATCATTGAAATCATAACCACCATCATCTTTGAATTTCTCCTTCTCAGTTTCCTTTTCAGTTGATATTATTTCATTAGCATTCTTAACACCTCCAATTTCAGGCAAGCTTCCTTTTCTATTCCCATTTGTAGTATTATTATTTGAAGTATTAGTCGCAACAGATCCATTATTCAAACCAGTATTTGAATTTTTCTGATTACTATTCAAAGTATTAACATTCAATCTATTCAAGTTACTTGAGCTTGATGAAGTTGAAATTGATTTCCCATTACCTCTTTGTCTTTTTTTAATAACATCCGTCTTCAAAGATAAGGGTCTAACAACACCATGTAATTTAAGAAACAATCCACAAGCATTACATAATGGTTGACCTTCTGGATTACGACGCCATAATGGAGTTGTTGATGTATGACAATTTGTACATTGGGTATTTGGCGGGGTTTCTTGTTTTTTCTTTGTTTTTGAAGAAACTGAAGGTTTCCTTTTGGATGCAGTGGTCGATGTGGTTGATAAATTATTTGCTGTAATTTTTGAACTTAATATTGAATTTTTATTGGAATTTGATGTTACTTCTTCATCATTAAAATTTTTTAAGGTTGAATTTGAGGGAAGTTTGCGTAATTTACTTGCAAAACTTTCTGAACTGTTCTGATTAATGTTATTTGAAAGTGAAGTTATAGCTGTGGCAGGTAAAGAATTTAAGTTTGAGTTGAAATAACTATCAAAAAAAGAACCATCAACATTTGGTGTGGATAATTGAGAGTGAATCGAGCAATTTTGTAATGGAGTATTTGAATATGAATTTAACTTTCGACCATTGTTCATATCATTATTGGAATTATTATTGTTGTTACTATTATAAACAGATTGGAAAAAAGACGGATCATTGAAAGAATGCTGATTGAAGTTAGACGGAGTTTCATAAGAAGATGAAATTGTATCCAAAGGGTCCAAATATGAATTCAAATCATTTGACGGAGAATCCAAGTAATTTTGGATGTCAGAAGTATAATTATTTGAAATAATGCTGGTTGAGATAGAAGAAGGATGGATAAGATTGCCTTGACTTTGATGAAGGAGCTGACTCTGTGGGTTTGAAATGGAATTGTGGTGGCGAATGTCGCTCGCAGGAATTGATATAGAGTGGTGGCTCTCTGAGTGCAGAAGATGGCTTGAATTGAAATCATCAGTCCCAATTTTCTTGATATGAGCGACATAGTCAAAATCGTCTGAGGTAGGGTCGTTACTCTGGGAAGTGATGGCGTCCATACTTATATGCTCATGGTGTTCTTGCTGGTGATGTCCATCAGGAGCACTATGTTGTGGATGTGACCGCTGTTGGTTGAAAGAGTTAAAGGACGAGGTTAGATTGGAATGGTAATTCCGTGAAGGATTGAAGTCTGCTATAAACTGATTGTCAATGAAAGCATTGATGTCTCCGTCGCTGTTGTGGACATCGTCCACCTGTTGCGCAGCCTGTGGATGGGTTGTAGGGTTCGCAGCGTAATTGTTGATGGAAGCGTTGGTGTTGTTCTTCATAAGCTTCATGTTGATCATCCTCCAGGTCAAGTTCTGCATCCGCTCTTTATAGGGCAGGGATGCCTTCGCCTTGGAATACATCTTGAAGAGCTGTTCGGGCGAGTCGCTCATCTCTTGAGTTTGGTTTATGGAGTTGGTTTCTTTTCTAATAATTTCTCTTTATACTTCTTTATTTCTGTATTTCTTTAGTACAAGTAATTACAATTTACAATATTTGTTTGGTGCTACAGACGTAAATGGAAGTGATACTCAGCTGGATTGGCTATGCGCGATGCTATTGGCTGTTTTTTGCTATCACTGCGGTCCCGCGTCAGCCCATGCAGGTTGCGGTGCTGTGTAACAAATTACAAACATTCAGCGCATTGTGTGATTGAACAATTATAGAACTGGTTAAAGGTTTCAACTTTCAAGTTTTAACTCAAACTTTACAGCACTCAGCACTCTGACTACCTTAAAAGCCAGCTCCAATCTTTAATACATATTACCTAGCTAAGTTTCAAGTTGCAACACCGGTGTTGCTGCAGTTTGCAGTTTATTGTAATTGACTATCACTTACCCGACCACACTATCTGTGAAAGGCACTGCGCCGCTGTACCTTAATATTTGCAATATGGTAGTGTGCACTAGTGTGAGCCAGAGTGATCGATTAAATTAATAATTGCTAAAAATTGCCCTGTTAACTTTCTTTAAAACTTTTTGAAGTTGATTTGGATGATTATAATTGCTTCATTACCAGACTTTTCACTAAGGTTAGATATGTCTTTATAATAATAACTACAGTCAAGTTGGTCGAAATGCACTCGCTTGAACTGCAAGTTCACCGAAATGCACATTTTTTTTTTCTTAACTATGGGTCGATGTGCAACATCCAGTGCGAAATGAATTTAAATGCACATTGCACCTCGAATTCTTGAAATTTTTGTACAATTTTTCTTCCCCATAGTGCACATCCTTACATCATACACTATATAATATACTGGTAGGTACACGCTTTGGTTTCTGAAAACATCAACTTCAATCTACTCAAAATTTAAACAACTTTTGAAACACTAAATCACGTGACTAAGCACGTGTTGATCACGTGTAATTTGGCGTATGTGCTGTGGCGAGTGTAAAATATGGGTCGAAGTGCACACGTGACACTGCACACATTTGACTGTAAAAATAAAAATAATAAAATAATATGATCCACTTTCGGAAACTTATTCGATAGTAGATACAGATAGATGATCGACGAATCGACGATTGTTTTCTAGTATTTACGTTTGAAAATCTGACACAATTATCATATTTTAATATTTTTCAATATATGAATTAAATATTAACCAACTGACAGCCCAAATCGTTGAATCAACTGTGATGAGTCTCAAAAATAGACGCAATCGTGCACCAATCAAAAAGGCATCAAGCTTCAAAGAAGAACATAAGTTAATTGCGTCAAGGAACCAAAAGTTTCGATTGCCACTCAAATAGGTTAGCTGCGCTGGCGGCAAGAAACCTGATACAACAGAATAATAAGGTAGCTGAAACTGCTAGAATTTTCTTAGAACGTCTAAATTTCTCCTCTTTCAGAACACACAATCAACTCATGAACGATGATTTAGGTGAAATTAATCCAATCACTTCAGAAACTTTACTTGATTTTATGGAAAGGAACCTTTCAGTACTTGGATAGCTGAACCCAATAGAGGAGCTCCAATCCAAATACTAGAATCATTAAACAAAAAGGAGTACGAGAGAATAAGCTTAAATAACGAGGAAAATTGTAATTCAAGCATCTTCAGAAGAATTTATGGAAGTAGAAAAAAATGACGACGATATAGATATGGAGTACAAGATGAGTCATAATGTTATTAAAAACACTTATAATCCTTTATCTGGGAAGAAAAAACTCAAAGTTAATTATCACTATGATGACAAAACTGTTGAAAAATTTGGTTTGGATAATGGAAATCATAATTAGCAGTTCCAACTTCCGACTCCTGAGTAGTAAGTAGTAAGTACCCAGTGCCCACATTAATATTACTCAGCTACTAGCTAATATTTTGTTAGTTGAGTACACAATCAGTTAAAGTTTCATTCCCAGAATTAGTTCTTCATTGCCATTTTCTTTGTAAAACAAAGACATATTGTAATTTGTATTGTAATTTGATCAAGATGAAACTTAGATCTTGGTTTATGTTGTGATTGGAACTTCTTGGTAGATAAAATCAAACTGTTATTAGACATAACAATGCGATCTCTCAATGTAAGTAAACTAAAAATTACCAAATTCTGCACTAGTTTTTTTTTTTATCCTGAAATTCATATTTTCTTTTCTAGTGAGAAAAATTAAACCTCAAACTTCAGAAGAGTGCGCGGCTTGCTTATCGATCTGGAGGACTAAATTAGCAGCAGTGCACTGCCAGCACTCTTTCGAAATCAAACACCTGTCATTGATTGATAATGGTCATCATCTTATTTTGAAATTCCATTGCAAATTTGTGATCAAGCTGATGCCCTTCATATAACAAGCGACATTTAGTATCGTTTTAGGAAATTTTGAAGTCTGAATTCTAGGATCTAGCTTCTAGATTCTACGATATCCATCAAGTTTCAACAACTAAAGTTCAAAAATCAGTGTGTCGTCAGACTGTCAGTAGTCAGTGGTCACTCGTGAGTCGTGACTTGTTGTTTGGTTGGAAGTTGGAACCTGGAACTTGGTGTACTGCATATTACGGACTGGCTACTGGCGCTTGGGTCATGAACAAAAACTAAGAAAGAAAGTTTATGAAAGTATGTTGTAGCTGCTTAAGACAATATCATCTTATTGGAAAAAAAAAATATTTGAATTTTGCGTGAATCGAAAAGTCTGAATAATGTAATTAATGTTGATGTGTCAACTATTTATACTAGTTACACATTCAATTTCCAAAGACACATTTGTTCTATTGAGAAATTAGAATTTAGATTTGACAGTTATTATCCAGCTTGAAAGTTCATCATTAACTTTTAATTATCATATCATTGTTCAATTATCATTTGAAATCCGAGCCACCATTTCTTGTTATGGGTTTCGCAGGGTTCTGATTCCTGAAACTCAAATGTCGCTGTGTTTGTTTTTAATAGCTATCTTCTGGTATCAGTAGCCATTATCTAATATCTAGTATCAATATTTTAGTACTGTCAATACAATTCTACTAGAATACTGACAATGAACACAGGATATCGCATATCTTGATTGCAACTAGCTGTGGTATGCTGGTTCATCAACATATTTTTGCCGTGATATAATAGATAACGACTAAAACTATTTAATTGACTGTAACTCTTCAGTTCAAACATTTACCCCAAACCTCCATAATCAAATATACTTTCACTGGTAATAAATAATCTCATTAAAGATGTCTAGGGATAAAGCAGCTTCTTCAGAGATGGAAATCAACCATATCACATCTCTTAGATCCGTTACTAGTGGGAAACATGCTGGTACCGTGCCATTAATTGACGCTAAAAATGCACATAATGCTGAAGAATTACTAGCAGAGATTGGCTATAAGCAAGAGTTAAGAAGATCATTTTCAACTATTCAAGTTTTTGGTATTGCATTCTCAATCATGGGTTTATTACCTTCTATAGCAAGTACTGCAGGAGGTGGTTTAACTGGTGGTGCTGTTAGTCTTGTTTGGGGGTGGCTCATTGCCGGTGTATTTGTTACTTTAATTGGTATTGCAATGTCTGAATTAGCTTCAGCAATTCCAACGTCTGGTGGATTATATTATTGGACTTATTATTATGCTCCTCCTTCACTGAAAATCTTTCTGTCTTTTGTTATAGGTGTTTCTAATTCTTTAGCTTTAGCAGGTGGTGTTTGTTCAATCACTTATGGGTTAGCGTTGGAAATACTAGCAGCTGCTTATATTGGTACTGATGGTGGCTTCAATATTACAAATGGTATGACTTATGGTGTTTTTGCTGGTTGTATTTTACTAGAATGTGTAGTTACTTGCTTTGCTTCATCCGCAATATCAAGATTGCAAGTTGCTTCTATTGCTGCCAATTGTGGTTTGATTGTTTTGTTCTTTATTGCTGTACCAATTGGTACTTCTAAAAATTCATCGTTCAATAGTGCATCTTATATCTTTGGGAATTTCCAAGATTTGACAGATTGGCCTTCTGGTTGGACTTTCATGCAATTTGGCTTGATGCCAGCAATTTGGACCATCGGTGGGTTTGATTCTTGTGTTCATATGTCTGAAGAAGCTAAAAACCCTTCAAGATCCGTCCCAATAGGTATTGTTGGTTCAATCACTTTATGTTGGGTTGTCGGATGGTGTATTATTATAGCATTAGTAGCTTGTATGTCACCAGATATCACTGCAGTTCTAGATTCTCCATCGGGTCAACCAATTGCTCAAATCATTTATGATTCAATGGGAAAAAGATGGGCAGTTGCCTTTATGTCTTTAATTTCAATTTGCCAATTTTTGATGGGTGCTTCTATTTTAACAGCTATTTCTAGACAGATTTGGGCTTTTGCAAGAGATGACGGCTTACCATTCTCAGGATTCATTAAGGTGGTGAACAAAAAACTGGCAGTTCCAATCAGAGCTGTTTTTTTCTCTGTTTTCGTTTCATTGGTGCTAGGCTTGCTATGTTTAATTGGTTCACAAGCTGCAAGTGCTTTGTTTTCAATTGGTGTTATTGGAAATTATGTCGCGTGGTCAACTCCTCAATTTTTGAGAATAACTAGTGGTAAAGATATTTTCAAACCAGGTTCATTTTATATGGGTAAACGTTTATCATTGGTTATCAACATGATTTCAATTGCATTTCAGTGGTTCATTGTTATCTTAGCGATGTTTCCAAACTCTCAGCATGATAATGATGCATCAACGATGAATTATTCTGTTGTTATTAATTGTGGTATTTGGATTTTATCTGCTGTTTATTATTATACATTCAAAAGAGGTAAATATATTGGACCTGTTTCGAATTTAACAGATGAAGAATACCTTGAAGTTTTGAGTAATTCTGAAGGATTTGCAGTCAATGATAAAATTGATGGTATTATTGGTGAAAACAATAAAGCTAGTATTGCAAGTGTATCTAATAAGTCTTCTGAGAAGAAGATTTAGTTTTGTAATTATCTGGAACAAAATACATTAGTTTTATGTAGGGACTGTACTGAGTGGTGACTAGCCGAGCTAATTTTGAGCTTTGAATGTAAATATGGCAGTCATTTTCTATCATATTAATTTTTGTGTGATTTTCCGGTTTGTAAATAGTGCCTGTTACAACTTACTAGTGTTGGAAGTACATGGAAATAAAGTACAAAGTACCACTACTACGCAGTACGTACTATGTATTAACTACTGATTGTAAGTTAATTGTAGATGGATCATCAGTACTAGACGTTAATATAATTATAAAATAGTACTAATAGTATGCATTGGTTATATTAATTATAATTTGGTTTATTATTTTATTATAAAATTTAATTAATATATAATGGTACTACGGCTCAATTAATCCTGCAAGCTGCTACCTCAACCTATTATATTATAAACGTCTAGTTGCTGGAAATGTACCATGACGAGTATGATCATAATTCGGCTAATTGACAGTATATATATTAATTAATATTAAAACTGAAGAAGATTAACTAGAAGTTAATATGTATTTATAATATAGTGATCAGCCTTGGATTGAAGATTGAGACGTATATATCTTGATTATTATACATCATGAAAATAGAATGATTGTAATTAGAATATTGCTTTCTCTGTCTCGCTGTAATTATTCATGGACAGAATCAT